>JAJOZX010000451.1:282500-422500 GCA_023014485.1 Bathynomus jamesi
TTCACGAATACTCGAGGCTTCCTTAGTTTTTAAAATTTTACCTGTTCGGCCACTTATTCCCATATGCGAATAAAATCTAGCCCTGAGAGAGCGAACAGTGCTGCCGATGTAATTCCCAAGGAGACACCTGGGGCAGGTAAATAAATATACAACACCGCTACGCAACGAGTCAGGGGTTCGATCCTTCGCTGAGAAAAAGCTACCTAAAGACGTTTTATTAATAAATATGATGCGGAAATCAGTATGATAAAAAAATTTCCTTAACAATTTTGTAAATTTAAGCTTAAATTCCTTATTCAAAGGACCCATTTCAGGTACCAAGAAATATTTTATATCCTTCGGCACTGTAATACATGGAAGTTGAGGGCTATAAACATTATTTAAGAAGGATCTAATTAGTTTGTCTACATATTGAACAGGAAAACTATTATTAGTAAAGTATGATCTTAGATTATTAAATTCATCATTAAGTAAGGTAAAATTAGAGGTCAAATTATATCCTCTGAACAGGAGAGTTTTAATACAAGACATCTTATAGTTGAAATCAGTAAAACTAAAAAAATTCATGCCCAAACCAGTGAAAGTGGGTTTCCTGTAAACTGATGTAGTAATAGAATCACCGTTTTTCGAAATTAAAAGATCTAAGAAGGGGAGGGAGCCATTTTGCTCAGTTTCCATTGTATACGTTATATTGGGGTGCAAAGAATTTAGGAAGTTAAAGAATTGTTGCGCTTGTACCGCATTATCAAAGACTGCTATCGAATCATCAACGAAGCGTCGATAGAAAATTGGCTTGAGATGAGTGGGAGATTGTCTAAAAATTACACTTTCTAAATGAGTCATAAAAAAGTCAGCTGCTAACGGTCCGACTGGTGATCCCATCCCTACCCCATCAATTTGTTGGTAAACCTTATTGTTGAAAGTGAAATAGCATTGTTTGAAGACCAATTCTAAAAGTTCCTTCAAATGAGACAATGAAAAACCATGAAAATTATCAACTGAGCTAAAAACCCTATCTAAAATAATGGCAATAGTTTCAGATACAGGTACATTTGTGAAAAGTGACTTTACATCAAAACTGACAAAAAACTTTTTTGAATCGAAGTTTTTACCCAGGAGGTCTTTTTGGAATTCAAACGAGTTATTTATAGTGTAAGCATTTTTCGCTTTAGGTAGCTTTTTCTCAGCGAAGGATCGAACCCCTGACTCGTTGCGTAGCGGTGTTGTATATTTATTTACCTGCCCCAGGTGTCTCCTTGGGAATTACATCGGCAGCACTGTTCGCTCTCTCAGGGCTAGATTTTATTCGCATATGGGAATAAGTGGCCGAACAGGTAAAATTTTAAAAACTAAGGAAGCCTCGAGTATTCGTGAACACAGCATTAAATGCAAAATTGATGTCACTTTAGACAATTTTAAAATTCTTGGTTGTAATACTTGTCCCAACTCACTAAGAATTTTAGAATCCCTTTTCATTAAAGCATTGTCCCCTAGTCTGAATGTTGACTCATCGGCCGTCCCTCTCAATTTGCTATGATCCCTCCTCCTTCCCCAATTCCTTATAATCCCTCCTTCCCCTATCGCCCTCGCCATCCTTCGTGTTTCCCGTTCTTTGCCTCTGCTCAAATTAGTCAGCCTCGGATACTGCAGTGTAAGGTAGATAGCTCCATTGTTCCAGTGTACTATTGGTAATTTTTCCAGTGTATTAATTTCACATTTACTACATGTATTTAAAAATAACTTCTTAATTTTTATATGTAAATCTGTATAACTTAGAATTTAACCCTCTTTTCTCAGTCTTTTAAAATTTGTCTTTACGAATAGGTTATAGAAATTTTCTGTTTTGTTTTTCATTCAATATTGATTTTAATTTCACATTGTTATTAAACAGCCTGAAGATGAGCGTATTGCTCGAAACGTTGCGCAATAAAGAAGACTTTTCATGGCATTTACATTTCTCCTTGTCATTGGATTTCTCCTATATATATATATATATATATATATATATATATATATATATATATATATATATATATATATATATATACAGGGTGGGCGGAAAGTAGCTCCCTATTTTGGATTGGTAAAAAAATACGTATATTATCCATTTATTTCAGAAGAAATAATATGAAAAGGTAGGCATACATGGTAGGTTTTTTCTAAAATTCAATGTGGGCTCCAACTCTTTCCACCAGCTTCTGGAGCCGCCCAGGAATGGCGTCCACTGACTTTAGCAGGAACTCCGGCGGGATGGAGGACATGACTTCCCGAATTCGGTCCTCCAGTTCTTCCAATGTCCTCGGTTTGGTGCGGTAGACTTCTTCCTTTACCCACCCCCAAAGAAAGAAGTCGCACGGTCTGATATTTATGCAAGATGGCGCCCCTCCGCACTTCGCTCTTGTTGTCCGTGAGTGGCTGGATGCCCACTTCCCTGGGCGTTGGATGGGTCGTCGTGGTCCACATCAATGGCCAGCCAGGAGCCCCGACTTGACACCGTGCGACTTCTTTCTTTGGGGGTGGGTAAAGGAAGAAGTCTACCGCACCAAACCGAGGACATTGGAAGAACTGGAGGACCGAATTCGGGAAGTCATGTCCTCCATCCCGCCGGAGTTCCTGCTAAAGTCAGTGGACGCCATTCCTGGGCGGCTCCAGAAGCTGGTGGAAAGAGTTGGAGCCCACATTGAATTTTAGAGAAAACCTACCATGTATGCCTACCTTTTCATATTATTTCTTCTGAAATAAATGGATAATATACGTATTTTTTACCAATCCAAAATAGGGAGCTACTTTCCGCCCACCCTGTATATATATATATATATATATATATATATATATATATATATATATATATATATATATATATCATAAATGCTAAAGTTGGTCGAACATGTGTAAATTTTCGTCCACGACCATATTTTACCCAGTAGGTCGAACTTATTATATAGGGGTGGTCCAAAAGTCCTGCCTCATAGGGGTATTGAAAATCTCCTTGTGTTAAAATAATAGGGGTGGGGATTCTGTAGGAAAGTTTAAAAGTTTTTTTCTTACCGAATACAATTATTACTTTTTTGGAATTTTACACACATTAAAAAAAAGTCAAATAAGTTGTCCTTTACTTCCTCCGACTTAACACATCCTCCGTTCTGTTTTAGGTTAAGTTACGTTAACTCAGGTTAACCTAATACTATATATATAGAGTAAACCCTCGCCTTTCGCGAGTATTACGTGAAGAAGAAACGGCGCGAACAGCAAAACTTTAATTCAATGAGAAATAAGGGGTTACGTGAATGGGTTGCAGAATGACCCCCGGTTTTTTTTTGTATGGAGATCACTTACGCAGACAATCTTCTTTTAAAGTTTTCAAAATCAGCTCTTACTGGCAATAAACCCACTACCACTAGTTGAAGATTCACTCTCCGTTTCCTTTAAGTGTTCATACATCCTTTTCACAAATGACCAGCGAACTAAGAGGAACTTTTTTCTGGGCCTGATCCTCCATCCACACATTTAAATGTTTTTTCCAATACTTCCAACTAACTTTCGCACTCATTGGTGCAACAGCACTGACACTTGCCCTTATTTTGTCCTCACTCTTTTTTAATGCACCGTATGGTCGACTCCTTTCTCATTAACTCCATAGTGCTTGCCAACCGCCACAGCGGCTCGCACCACTTCTAAGTTTGCCTAAAATTTCAATCTTTCCAGTCAAAGCCATCACTTTGCAATGTTTCTTTGCACTGTTTTCATTACCACTTAAATTGCGCTTAGGGGGCCATGGTTACACAGTAACGTAAACCGCCAAAAACTGCGTCGCGAACGGCAAGTTTGGTATCAAGAAATAAATCGCGAACCGTCGGAACAATGGTAAACTAGCGAACAGTGGAGGTTCATTGTATATATTAATACAGCTCTCAAATTCTTGAACAGCACATTATTTTAATTCATTGAGAGTACAGGTCACTCGCTTTATGCAGGGGTTCCGTTCCAAAAAAGCTCGCATAAAGAGAGTCATTCATTACATGTATTTAATAAGGATGCGTTCCAGGACCTCTCTTCATCTCCCCCCCAAAAAAACTTTCTAACATTCTTCCATAAATCCAATGAAAAATTCACCTAATAAAATAAAACAATCACGTGACATAAAAAAACATTAAAAGAAATAACAACAGCTCCTAAGAGGTTAGGTGTGCTGTACCGCTTCCGCAGTTTCTTCACCGCGGCTCAGTTGCGGTCTCTGTACAGGGGTCTTGGCCGCCCCTGTATGGAGTATGCTTCTCATGGTTCAACCCACAGCCGTACTTGACCAGGTGGAATCAAAGGCTTTTCGTCTCATCAATTCCCAACCTCTTACCAACTGTCTTCAATGCCTCTCTCTTCGCTGCAATGTTGTTTCACTCTCTCTTTACTATCGCTATTATAACGGACACTGCTCTTCTGAACTCTCTAACTGCATGCTTCCTCCTTTCCTTTAAGGAAAGCACGCAGCACCAGCTTTCGACAATTTCTCATTCTTTTTCTGTCCAACTCTTTGACGTAAGAGTTAATCGGTATTTTCAATCATTCATCTACTCAACCGGTCAACTCTGGAACAATCTTCCTCAATCTACCTTTCTCCCTGTCTATGACCTCCAATCTTTCAAACGCAGTGTCTAGGCATCTCCAAAACCCTGGACCTTGATTTCGGCTCTCCTCCTCCTATTGGGGGTGTCGCTTTTGCGTGCATTCGTCCTTGGCCCCTCCTTCCTGCATAAAAAAAGGCATTTATTTGAATACTCATTGCACTAAAGTCAACAGTAATGGCAAATCCATACATTACAAGGTGAGAGCGAGTAGCGTAAGTCCGCACACAACAATGAACAATGCGACACTGAGTGAGGGAGATTGAGGAAGCAACCCTAGTCTAGGGTACTTTACCCTAAAATGGAAGTCCTGGGAAGCGTGCGGGCTGCATCACCGCTCCACCCGCACCAACTGTATAGCGGAGTCCGCGCGCAACTACATTGGTCGCACAAGCTTTGCACATCCAACCCGGCTAGTCGCATAACTGCGAATTTTTCTCGCACAAAGTGAGAGTGGAAGAAGTAGGGTCATCATATAAAAATATAATAGCGAAACCGCATTAAAAGAAGTCGCACAAAGTGAGAGTGGAAGAAGTAGGGTCGTCATATAAAAATATAATAGGGAAATCGCATTAAAAGAAGTCGCATAAAGCGAGGGCGACCTGTATTGGCAAGTATTTAGACTAAATTATATCAAGAAATTAAAAAATTGGCGGCGGCGCATTTTCAGCTGTCAAGTCAAAGGTCATGAAATGAAGTCACACTTTTTTTTTCCATTTGACAAAAGATTTCATAGAAAAAGAAAGATGGCCCTGCGTAATGGCTTCAAATTGACACTTAAATCATTATTCTAGGTCTAGGACAAATAGAACTCAATTTATGGAGTTTTGAAAACAGACCACTTTGAAGGTTAATTCAAATTTGGTAACCTCTATTTCGAGAAGTAAACGTCACAGAGATCAAAATTTTGGTGGGGAGTTTTCCTTGTACATACCAAAGTGCATGTCAAATTTCATAAAACTCGGAGGGGGTCATTTAAAATATGCCCCGTTTTTTAATTTAATATGGAATAACTCCTACATGAAATATTTGAATGTGACCCCTGTTCATCTGTAAAATCAGAATTTTACTCACTTTCATCATCAGTCATCTCACTCAAAGCAGATGTGCTTGGCTTATCTGATTCAGGGCTTTGTAGAATATATTTTGGTTTAGTACTTGGCTGAATATTAGCTACATCTTCTGTCTCCAACCTCATGGCAGAGTGAATATTGTTGTATGTGCTAAATGTGTTATATGTTAAGTTCACATTGAAAGCCACATAAACAGCAAACAATAAGTCACCGTTTCTTCTCTTCATGTTGCGAGATATTTGAATATGCTGCCGGGTGAGCTGGTGGATGCTCCCAGTTTGAATGCTTTTAAGGCTGCTTTACCCGATGCCCTGGGAGCTGAATTGTATTCCTTTGTTGATTAGTCACTGTCAACCTGTGCTCATTGCATCTTCCCGGTCCTTTTATGTAGCTGCAGACAAATCCAGTCCATAGCTAACCTCCCTATCAACTTCTGGCTGTCTGACTGGAGTATCTATGTGTGGGTCCTCACTCTCTGTTGTGCTGGTGCATCACCCATGGCGAGATTGGCATGGGCCCCAACATGGTGAGTAACCTGGATATCGAACAGTGAGAAGTATAAATTCTCCGGGGTGCCGTGAAAACAGAACAGATGGCAGTGGGGTGCCTTGAGCCAGAAAAGGTTGGAAATCATTGTTCCATATAGGCCTTATAGGGCCTATAGAATTCTAAATTGCTGTAAGCCAGTTCTCATCCAAATCAGGTGAAACAAAGTAAGTTGCACGACGATACTCAGTCTCCACTTATATAATTTTATACACACTTCTCAGCACTGTGTGTGTGTGTGTGTGTGTGTGTGTGTGTGTGTGTGTGTGTGTGTGTGTGTACACAAACTACTAGTAATCAGACATGGGGCCGAGGCCTAGTCTCAAGGCCGGCCTTGGACCTCTGACTTCAAAATTGACTTTCGCCTCAAAGCCAGCTGAAAAGTGGAAAGGACTTGCAAGGCCTTTGGGAATCCTGATTTTTTGTTGTGTACTTTTCAATTTATACTATTTATTTAACTCTTTAATTGTTTGAGGAAAGATACCTGAAGGTAATATCAGTTTCAAATACATAAAATATGGTAATTTTTCCTCTCAACATGTACATAACACAATATATCACATAATAATGGTGTTGAGGACTTAAGGCTTCAGAGGCCTCCCTCAAAAGGCCTCGACGGCTTTTGAAAAAGATTGGCCTTGGCCTCGGCCTCAGCCCCATGTCTGTTGTAATAAACTAAGAGTATAAGAATTAAGGTCCTTAAGATGGAAAAACACATTATCTGGTGTGTATCCTTGTTTATAGGCACTTTGATCCACTAAACTGTTCATCATATATTATCTTGCACTTACCATTGCTTCTGCATCTTCAAACATTTGCACCTGCTTTTGAGCTTGCTGGATATCATCAGTAGATGTGCCCAAAGTGAAGGTTGTAGAGCGATTTAAGGGAATTTTAGTGTCATCTGCAGGTGAAGGAATGGAGCCCTTCTGGCAGCCCTCCTGCAAGATAAAAGTAGCTGATGGCGAAGATAGCCCTCTTGAGCTGTGATTGGACACATTCGTAGCATCATGCAAGGAGGGTTTCTGATCCTCACCTACTTCTGTCTCCACTTGGCTTTTGGCATCAATATTGAAAGTATTAGAACGAGTAGTTCTCCAATTACAGTTCTGGTTGGGGCTTTTTGATGTAGAATCGAATTTGCTGCAAACTTCCTTCAATGAATCTAGAAAGAAAAATCATGAGCAATAATTAATTTTTGAACTAGAAGAACTAACCAAGAGGAGGTCTACTAAATTTTCATTTTAAAATGTTTTCACTTTTTAAAAAATATTCTCTCCTTTACTGTCAGAAATAATATATATGTATTTGTACATATTCTTCCCTCATTTTATCTTTGTATTGAAATTAAACTATTCTGAAAATTGTGGATCAACTCAATGTTACAAAATTGGTCTTTATTATTAACCCTCTAACGCCGACTGGGTCGAATATGTACCGTTTCAAATACAAGCATTTAGACTTAACCCTACAAAAACGTTCGGCGTTAAAGGGTTAATGTATCAATTATTATTTCATCAATGAGCTTTAATAAATTCCAATTTGAGTGTAATATGATCCAAGCCTTTCCATATCTTATCAGTTCACACTAGTATTTTAACAGGTAAATAATTTCATAGAAAAGATTTTGAACAGAAATTTTAAGCCAATGAGACCTTAACATTTAAAATGAAGTGAAAATTGCTTTTTCATTTAAACCCACACAAAATTTAGCTTCACAGATTTACATTTAAAGAAAAGGAAATTCCAGAGAAAGCAAACAGCATTATAGCCATTAGATAAGCTCACTGGGAGGAATATAAAAGTGAAAAGAGGAAATTTGAATTTGGATCCTAATGTAAGAAAGAAAAAATGAATGAATAAGTAAGTAAGTAAACACACGTGTATATATGAACAACTATTGTCACAAATATTGCAATTTAAAGGCTTTATTTTAAGCTTGTAACATAGCCTCTATGACAAGTGGTGTTAGCCCATGATAAAGTACATAAATATGTCTCTCCTGATGGTACACAATAGTTGGTGTATTTTTAAACAAGTACTTATACTCAACTAACTTGTTTGCAGGTCATCAGCAGGTATGCTCAATGGACTCTCTTTTCTGTCAGGTTCAATTGCCTGTGAAATATAGACTATTAAACATGGACTACTTATCACTTACAAGCAGTATTATTACCAAAATTTTGATGATGTTACTCTAGACTTTATGTTGGCTTGTTAAGAAACATACCATATTTGTATTCTCTAGGAAAAACTTAAAACCACAGAATCTAAATAATTTCAAACATAATATATTCCTATACATTATTAAAATATTAAATACAGAAAAGCAAAACAAATTATATATGGGCCTATCACCATTTCATTAGCTCTATATAATTATGATGTAAAGTGCTGTTACTATGGTAATTTATAGTAGTTTATTGTGAAGGAAGTGATTATATGAATAAATAATTCTTTATTTATAAAATAAATACAATTTTATAATTTTTGTTGTTACAATAATTATAACAAAATGAATAATTGTGAAATTGGACTATTTATTTTTATTTATAAGGGAAGAGGTCATTAAAAGGAAAAATAATCATAAAGCCTAATGACTGAATGCAGTATAAACAGATAAGTGACTGACAGATCCTGTAACCATCATAACACACCAACATTAAGAATGTTTATAACATTCTAGTTAATCACTACGCAAAGATAAGTCACTTAAACAGTCACAACAACCAGAAACAAGAAAACCTACAGACTTGACATGACCATTACACCCTTCAATACAGACTAGACCACCACCATCATCAAAAACATTAAGAATTCGAAGGATACTGGACCAGACAACATATCTAACATACACCTTAAACACTCGGGTTCACAGGGAATACTAGCTCTCACAAACATCTGCACATATTCATACAAACACTGTATTATTCCTGACATATGGAAACAAGGTAAAATTATTACACTACTCAAACCAAACAAAAATCCAACAGAACCAGTTTCCTATAGA
Source organism: Bathynomus jamesi (assembly GCA_023014485.1). Taxonomy (NCBI): domain Eukaryota; kingdom Metazoa; phylum Arthropoda; class Malacostraca; order Isopoda; family Cirolanidae; genus Bathynomus; species Bathynomus jamesi. Next base: position 291,749 of record JAJOZX010000451.1, read on the forward strand.
CCCATTGCTTTACTATGCACACCTTCCAAAGTAACAGAAAGACTAATCTTACAAATCACCAATCCACAAATACCACTATCACCTACTCAACATGGATTCAGACCTCACCACTCAACCACGACATTACTCACTAACCTCACGCAGCACATCATGGATGGCATCAACTATAGGCCAATCAGTTTAACATCTGTTGTAGGTAAGCTACTGGAATCAATAATTAGGGATCGTATAGTTGAACACCTACAAGTGCATAACTTAGTTAGAAATACGCAGCACGGTTTTAGGCGAAACAAATCTTGCCTAACTAATCTTTTAGAATTTTTTCAAAGCGTGGTTGACATTTACAATAGTCATCAGGCAGTTGATGTAATGTATTTAGATTTTCAAACAGTGTTTGACACCGTACCGCACAAAAGACTTATTGAGAAAACTAAGGCTCATGGAATCAGGGGTGTAGTAATAAATTGGATAGAAGAGTGGTTGTGAGGTAGGAACCAAAGGGTGGTTGTTGATGGAGTGGAGTCGTGTTGGGCTAATGTAGTGAGTGGTGTTCCTCAGGGTTCTGTATTGGGCCCCTTGCTTTTCCTTAAATATATTACCGATTTAGATGTCAGCCTAGTCAGTACAGTTTCAAAGTTTGTGGATGATATGAAGCTGGGTAGTAGGCCGATTAATGACGAAGATAGAGGTAAAATCCAGAATGATCTGAATAAAATCGTTGATTGGTCAGTCACATGGCAAGTGAGATTTAATGTCGATAAGTGCAAAATTTTACATATAGTTTCACATAATGGTAATTTTGCGTATAGTATGTCAGGGAAAGAGTTGATAAGTGTAGAGCAGGAAAAAGATTTAGGAGTTATAGTCACTGGTGATTTAAAAGTAGCGAAACAAAGTACAGCAGCAGTCAATAAAGCGAACAAAGTGTTAGGTTTTATAGCTCAGAATTTTTAGTACGAATCGCGTGATATTATAGTTCCTCTTTATAAATCATTAGTTAGACCCCATTTGGAGTACATGTACATAATCCAATTTTGGAATCCACATATGCACAAAGATATAGACAAAATTGAAAGAGTTCAAAGACGAGCAACTAAGATGATTCCGTCACTTAGGTCAAAGTCGTACAAGGATAGGCTTAAAGAGTTAAAATTGACTACACTTGAGACTAGGAGGCTAAGGGGTGATCTAATCCAGGTTTTCAAAATTATGAATGGGTTCGATAATGTACACAGAGATAGCTTTTTCAAAATATCTCAATATAATAGGATGAGAAATAACGGGTTAAGTTGACAAGTAGAAGGTTCGAGACAGCAGTTGCCAAAAACTTTTTTACGCATAGAATAGTAAATAGCTGGAATAGTTTGCCAGTAGAAGTAATTAGTAGCACATCTATAAACATGTTTAAAAATAGACTAGATGCATATATATATATATATATATATATATATATATATATATATATATATATTAGGGTGGTCCAAAAAGTTAAAGCATCGACTAAGTTCTCTCCACAAGGTTGGTTTTATGCCTCTTGGTGTGGACAGTATTTGTGCAAAGTTTCACGTTATTCGGTTAATATTTAGGGGTCGCCCCACTTTCCCCCTTTTTGAAAATTTGGGAAAATATATAGACAACTGAATAACTAAATTTTTTTTTGGTTCTCAAAGAATATGAAAGAAAACAGTAAGACAATAGGACATGATAATGGGTGTATCTTCATTATTTCTTCTGCATCAGAGTCGCCTTGGATGGTATTGGTATCTGTTTTCGGTGGGCGGCTACGAGTTGTAGGAGGTACTGCTTCTGGTCCTCGTTTCGTGTCAAAGTGTCATTGTAGCATTGTGCGAGAGCAATACCTCGCTCGGCAGCATCATTGACGACTTTCATCTTTAAGGCGCGATCTCTAAGTTCCCTGTAGTTCTTGTCATTTGGCCATTCCCGTGGATCTTTTTGAAGTAACTGGCGCGCTTCCTCCTTACCTCCAACTTTCAAGGCATCAAAGAGGGTCAATGTCCTTTTCGTGACGAAGGATGCCACATCATTTTCAACACCAGCTTCCGCCATGTCGATTCGTCGGGGGCAGCCATTCTTTTGGGGATGTTGGAGGTGTTGAACCATTCTCCTTTTGGTATCAGGATCAATCCTATTATCGAAGAAGGCCAGTCCAATCAGATGCTCCGACAAGTACCACAGGTGGCGTCTTAGAGCTGTCTTCGCCGCTTGTGCAGCTCCTCCGTGTGGATATTTTTCCAGAAGATGCAGCATTTTGAGATCATTGAGAGGAGCTTGTGTCCCCATTGGCGCTTCATGCCAGTACTTGACGTAAATCAGACTGACAAATAAAGCCAGCTGAGTCACGTTTCGTTCTTCGCGTGCTGTGAGCTTGAATTGATAGTGAAAGAGGTAGATTTTGAGCGCATAAATCGCCTTCACCATCCATCTCGCGTGGTGCATGGGACCCGGAGCTCGGATAAAGAGTTGACCACCAGTCTTTCCCCCCAGGAAGAGCAAAGATAGTTCAAGGAACTCCTTGTAGTCGTCACGAGGTTGGCTTGCCTGAAGAGCGTTAGGTAAGTAAGTGAGCATCTCTTTTCTCATCTCTTGGAGTTGAGGGTTCTCGAACAAGCTGTCCGATGCTGAGACAAATGCTTCGTGGGAGAGAGATGGCCATTCCTTTTGAAATCGCTTAAAAAGGCCTGTTTCAGGACTTCCTGTTGAGCCAAATATTGAGGCAAAGACATCAGCAAGTAGGACTTCAAGTATATGATGTCGACAACCGATCCAAACTAGCTCGTGACCCAATGCTTCTTCAATCCTGACACAGGCTCCGCGATGTAAACCCGTGTTTGACGCAGTGGTATCGAAGACGAGACCTCTCACATGCTGTTCCATGTTCCATAATTTCATAGTTTGAAAGCATGCCTGGGCCTGTGCTTCTCCAGTTCCTTGTTTCATCTTCGGGACACCAAGCAGCTTCTCCTGTCCATTGAATGTTATAAGGATTGCTATCCGATGCACATTCATCTTCTTCCCTTCAATGCCGGGGAGAAGCTTTCCGTCCCAATGGAGAAGGACAGGGTCTTCTAGAGAGAATGATTCTAGGTCTTCTCGAGCTGCCTGTTCTCGGCCACTTTCTCTGTAGCGATGAATAGAGCTCCGAGAGCACGTCATCCCAGACAGATCATGCCCCGCGGCCTGTAATACAGCTCCAGTTACGAAAACAGCATTCCGGTCAGAAAGATTGGTGCGATCCATTGCTCCAATGACTTCTGGAGATTGGAAAATGTTCGTAACCTTGTTCTTGGGACGCTTTGGTGCCGGAGCTTCAGACGAAGAAGGAATCGGAACCGATGGTCTATAGTCGTCGTCGTCGTCGTCTTGCGAAAAAAGGGAAGAAGAAGAAGAGGAAAGATCAATTGATGACACTCCTGCTTCTTCCAAATCTTTCTGTGTTGCTTCATGCCTTGCCTTCCTCTTGGCTTCCTTCTCCATTCTGGATCGCTTTCTGTCCTCTTGTGTAGTCGTTTCCTTATCAATGCCAGCCATGCTGCAAGAATTGACGTCCTTGCGCTGCATGGACAGGAAATTTCGGTCCTCAACGTTGACGATTGTGCATGGCATCACTGGTTGCAATGTCAAACAGTTCCTGGATGTCCGCTTTGAAGATGTCTTCATTCATTCTATCGCTGGCACGTTGCCTGGTCCTGTGCTTCTTGAGTGTTTTGTAGCGGTCTAAAAGCTTTGAAAGCTTACGGACACAGGAGTCGATCCGTTGAGTTGGGATCCGCGCTCGGGTCCAGACTTCAATCACCCTCTGGCATGCCTGGTTCAGACTGTCGGAGGTGGTTTGCTTTTGATTGATGTGGTGGTATTGCCCCAAGAGGAGGGCGTCAAGGCATGTAGGGACCCTTAACGTGGATAAATTTCCAGTTGCCATCCCTAGAAGCCAAACTTTTGGAATTGATCGAGTTTGAGCCATCGGACCTACGGAAGAAAAAGTACATTATATAATATATATTCAGAGTGGGGCGACCTCTAAATATTCACCAATCACGCTGCAATTTTGCACAGACCATGTGGACACTAAATGGACAAAAGCCACACTTGTGGAGACTATCTAAGACAATTTTGAAATTTCCCCCTATGGATTTGGACCACCCTAATATATATATATATATATATATATATATATATATATATATATATATATATATTGATAGATTGGGTATAGTTTAAGATAGATTTTGATTCTCTTTTCATCAAAGATCACAATAACCAGACTAGAGGTCATAGTATGAAATTATTTAAGCCAAGATGTAGAACAAATTTAAGAAAACAGTTTTACAAGTGTTGTGGGATATAGGGAGGCAGCATCTTGGGTTAGGGGATACTCTCTGTCCTTACACACCCCATTTAAAGAGATTCCTCTGCCAAGCAGTGCCCCCAATAGTACTGTGAGGTATTGAAAAACTCATGATCTTCACTTGCCCCACAAACACCTTTAAATGGGAGACCCCTAATGGGTACACACACATTTCTACATTACTGTACAGTCTTTACAGCCACACCTACACTTTTCCTCCTAAGTATATATATTGTAATGTATGTGGTTGTAAATTGTGACTTGGTCCGCAATTGATATGGACCGTGACTTATTTTTGGTTGGCAAGGTACTGGTATTGATGGATACTGTAATGAAATTGACTGGATTCTTTGGATCTGATATATTTGCATGTCAGTTATAAATAGATATAGAATGTAACATATTTTTGGATAGTAGTCTATTATGACTTGATCCTCTGGATCCAGAGATTCTATCTTTAGTTTTAAATTAAAATGATAATTATTTAGTTTTGTAAAAATTGGTTGTTGCCAATGTACAGGCAGTTTTTACATAGTGGAGCCACCTCGATGGGCCGAAGTGGCCCCTAGTGTGCCCACTATAAAAATTTCATATGTTCTATGTTCTTTGTGGTTCGGAACCCACGTAAAATTGTAGGTCCCCTCTGCCACCACGGAGGACATGCACAATACACAATTATGAACACAGTTAGGTAGACCAGCCATGAGTGGATCATAGGGTCTTTGTTGGTCTGAAACATTATAACTCCAGACAACCAGCTCAACGTACATTATTAGCAACAATAGACATTAGTAAAGCATTTGATGCTATCCCACACTTCCCTCTCATAAACAAAATACTTAACACAAACATGCACAATAACACCAAAAGGTGGCTGAGCAACTATCTATCAGGAAGATACATCAAGTCATCCAAAAACAAGCTTTTTCCAAATGGGGTCCCTCAAGGCTCTGTTCTCTCACCAACAGTGTTCAACTTATACATGCATGACATTTCAACACCCATAGATAACAAGCTTACCTTATCATCATATGCAGATGACATCACTAACATCCACCCACAACAACATCGACACTGCTACAAATAACCTACAAACATACATAAACAGTACACAAGACTGGCTCACACACAATAGACTCAAAGTAGCACCCACAAAATCAACCATCACCTAACTTACAAGCAACATAAAAGAACACCAGATAACTCCACAGCTTACACTAAACAACACCAACATTCCACACACTCATAGGACCAAAATACTTGGGGTCACATACAACACATCATTATCTTTTGCAAACCATATTCAGGACATTAAAAACAAATGTACGTCAAGACTTAACACACTTAGGGTACTAACAGGCACAAACTTTGGACACCAGTAGGAAACAACATCACTCATATACAAACAATATATTCGCTCAGTTATGGACTACGCTAGCCCATGCTGGGCACCCATTATCTCAAACACCTTACAGACAATACAAAACAACGTACTTCTTATCATTACAGGATGCACTCAAACAACACCAACAGAACACCTGCACACAGAAACAAAAATACTTTGTTAGGAAACATTTAGACATGAGGGGAACACAATTCATGGCAGTAGCGACAACTAACCCATAACACCCTTGCCACTACATGTACAATCACACACCGACACCTCGCACCATTAAGGTAGCACCAGAGACATTATAACCAAATACTCCATTCCATACCACACCCCACAGACATCAACACAGTACAGAAAACAAACACACACACCTAACCCACAAAGCACTGACACAACTCGGTCCTAGGTGCGAAGCCATCACCCATTGACAAGTCAGAGACCAGCCTGAGCAGATCTGATTGAGTTAACTTAGCACGATTCCGATGTGGACATCACCCCAACTTACAGACATATAAACACAGACTAGACAACTCCACAGACAACGCCTGCCACCTGTGCCAGGACACACCACACACAATTGAACACATTATGACAGACTGTACCACTCTAGCACAACAATGAACACAACACAACACATCACTAGTGCGCTGAACCTCTGGTCCACTCCAGAGAGGGCGAGTGGTTACCTGTGTGCCACCAGCTAACCAACAACAACATTAAGAATGATGTAGATGTTACAACAATTTCCTTTATTCAAATCCCCAAAAATGCACTGTACATTAAAAACTTTAGTTGTAACTGAATTATGTTTTTGTCTGGTTACTAAAGTTGTCTTCAAAAGGATATGGTGTACTTGGTTGCAGTACTGTAATTTATGTAAAAATCTAGAAATATATTTCTTTTGGAAAAAGATATGTTGGTCCTGATTAAGTTATGTTATGCTAGGTTAGGTTTGTGATGTACTAGCTGATCTAGCCTATTTAATGAATTAACAGGAACCACCCTTCAAGCTCTCAATTGCAACTAAAACGTGTCAGTTCAATGGTGCTAAGGTTAGATTAGATTAAATTAAATTTAGTCAGGGGCAACAGCTACTTTTGAGGCTTTTCATAATACATGTACATCCAGTAATCTTTGCTTCTTCTTATCAACAACTGTCTACTAAACTATGTTCTCACTAAGGCCTTTTCTCGTTTGCTCCAGCTTGTCTTTCCCTGACCTTGCCTGAGCAAGAGCAATACAGTGGACCCCCGCAGTACGTTGTATTCACACTGCATTATTTCGTATTGCATTGCAGCTCCCATAGAGCATAATGTATTCACATTGCATTGAAAATTCGCAGTGCGTTATGCACTCCATTATTGTTCCAAACATGTTTTGAACCCACATGATGCTCTGTGATTTCATTTAGAAATTATCTATGTAATATAGTTTATATTTTAATAAATATAACTATCTATTGTGATAATAATTTACAGTACACCTTAATACATACTGTGGTGTAATTTTAATTGAAATTTAAAAGCAAATAAAGATTGTTTTTAATTAAAATAGAGTGGTGCATCTGATGTTTACAAAGTTTGTTGTTGTTTACAAGTGATGCAGTTATCTTGAAGATTCTAGTGGAGGCTTAAGTGATTTTATGTTATACAGTAATCCCTTGATTAGTGCAGTTTTGATAAATGCGGTTTTGATTACTGCGCAAAAATTTATTGTGACCATCCCTTGATATTTACGGTATAAAATTTGAATAGTGCGGTTCAAAAATGTTTGAAAATGGCGGGCAAATAACCAGCTGGGCCGAAACCGTCTCCCGCCTTCCCTACTGCGCTTCAGTTTACCGGCAGACACAAGTGCACACAGACGTCTTACACGTAGATGCAATCACTCTACATGAATTTTGGAAACAATTTAACATTAAACAAGCAGTTGCAAACATTCACGAGTCGTGGGAAGAATTGACAGCCAGCTGCATGAGAGCAGTCTGGCAGAATCTTTTGCCTGAATGCGCAAATGATTTTGGTGGTTTTATTAATCCTGTCAACGAAGTCATTAATGATATTGCTACGATTGGAAGAGACCTTGGCTTCGAGGATGTCGATTCGGGAAATGTTCGGGAATTATTGGCTTCACATTCAAAAGACCTAAGTGACGAAGATCTTCTTGGAATCGAGCATCAACAGGCATATGAAGAAGAAAAGGAAACTGAAGAAACGGAAAATATTTCTAAGGAAATCACGGTGAAAGAACTTGAAGAATTGTTTCGGACAATTGAGAAGGCCAAACATCTTTTACTCGAGATGGATCCAAATGTAGACAGAAGCATGAATGTTTGCCGTGGTTTAGATAAGCAAATTGATTGTTATCGCAAAATGGTGTCAGAAAAGAAAAAAGCTAACACTGTTCAATTGACTTTAGATAAGTTTTTCTGTAAAAAATAAATGTTCAATCGACTTTAGATTAGTTTTTCTTTATAAAATAAATGCTTTAAAGTTTAAATATATGTTCAATCGACGATAGATACGTTTCTCTGTAAAAAATAAATGCTTTAGTTAAAATAAATGTTATTCTAAATTGTTTTTTATTTTCCAGGATTCATTATAATTATTTCCACTGGTTCTTAACTTTGATTAATGCGGTTTTGATATATGCGGTGACATCGGAGGATTAATTAACCGCACTAATCAAGGGATTACTGTAAATCTATATTGTACAATATATTTTACAGTGCAAATGTACACTGCAGTTATTTATAGTGCATATTAAAGTGTTTGTTTAAATAAAAATTGTAAAGGATTAAGGTAAATGCTAATTTTGTGTTTTTATTTTAATTTTATTTAGCTATTATAATTGTGTGATATTAATATGCTTTTAATTTACTATTTTGTGCATTATTTATCATTTTTGTGTGTTTTAACCATAGAAAACTGATTTTTACCTGAAAAGTCGTAGTTCCAAGGTTGTGGAATGAATTAGGCTAAATACATGTATTTTAGGGTTTGCACTGTGTTATTTTCACATAATGTTGGTGTTTCTGGAACAAATTAATAACGCAATGCGAGGGACCACTGTACCAAGAAAGTCTTTGTTTTTCATTGCTACCTTCAGTTTATTGTTTGCTTCAGCAATAAGTTTAGAAGCAAATACACAACTCTTATTGATTCCTTTTCTTTCTGCTACAGTTTACTACTCTTGCTTTCTGTATTTTCTCTTTTTTTTTTTTTGCTATTTCTTTCTGCTTCTTCATCTTTCTTTTTCTTTTTTTGCTCCACAGCTTTGGCTTCTTCCTTTCCTATCTTTCTTCCTCTAGTCAAGGGATGTACTGTGAATAAACTGATCTTGTTTCTGATAGGAAATTTCTTGTAATGGGGACTTTGTGACATTGTTTGTCAAATGACTTAAGTACATCCTCTACAGATCCACTCCCATTCACTGATGCTTCTGACAAGAAACTTCCTGCTGTCACAGAGAGACAGAGTCCACTTTCAGAGAAGCTCTGTCCAACATAGAATTACCATGTGAAAGAGCAAACACTAACATGACAAGGATATTTCTGATCACCTATCAACAAACTCTTAATTCTGAAGACTTCTCTCCAATAATGGTCAATGTGTTTTAGCTTTGTTTCTGCACCTTCCACTTGTACCACTTCTCAGGAACCTTCTCAATCTGGTATAGTCAATACTCATATCCTAGTGCATCTCCATCAACCTGAACTGGAGTCTCATGTGCAACAGTCATGATAGCATCTAGTAGTCATGTTTGCTCTTGATTTTCTGGGTGCAAGAATCTCAGTTTTCTTAGGAGGGTATTTGTAAGTGGCATTTTGTCTACCAGATATTGAGTTGTCATTTTGTAGAAATGTCTCATGCTCATAGCAGCCAGTTTCTGACCTTATGACATAAGCTTGACAAATACAGCTCTGGTAGCTTCACTTGTGTCCATAGCTTTGTTGTCCAAAATATGATCTTTATCTAGCTTGACCAAATAAAGCTCAGAACCTCCTTCCAAGCAATGCATTCTAACAAACTTCCTAAGAATCTTTTTAACTAGCTTACTTGTGTGTACATATTATGTACAAGAGGCTGCTCACCCTGGAAGAATTTCATGAAACCAGTGAAGATTCTGGACATGCATTTGAGCCAATGTCGACCATCTAACATTTACATGCTTCACAAATTTGTGCAGAGGCAGGTTCAATTCCTTGAAGTAGTAGATGTCAATTATAAAACAGAGAATCTGCTGTCTGCATGCCTCTGTCTCTTTGCAAAAACGATTGTGAGCAACATGTAGGTTACAGAAATGAATATCAGCGAGTTCAGGTTTGGCAGGTTCTTTTATAGATTGATTATTATGAAAAAACTATATAGGGCTATGGGTTGATTGCCTGTTACCTTCATCCATTGGAAATTTCCAGCAGATTTCAGTGGAGAGTTAATGACAAAAATCCTACATTTTTTCGTTAAAGAATTATGTATGTGTAGATCTTCAAAGGACCTCATTAAATTTATTTGCCTTCAGTATTTTGGCACTGCCTAATGGTAAAGAAAGAAATTACCTTACCTTATTATTTCATTGAGCCTCGTTTCTGTTTCAATGTAGGGCTGCAGTACGGTGGAGTTACACAACAAGCTTATTCAGTTTAATTAATATAGGCATTCACTACACTTAAATACCTGAAGGAATAGGCCTATCCTTCCAAGTTATTAGTTTTATATTATGAGGTATTCATGCAGTACTTATAGGAAAATTAAGTACATCTCTCTTGCTTAAAGCATCGCTGTAACAAGCAAGCTCTCAGTGCCACCAATATAAATAACTGTCTTAGGAATTTGCTGATTTTGCAAAGTTTGTTGACTCTTCTCTTGAAGTAATTTTCATGAGTCAGCAATGGAGAATTTTGAATATGAAATAATAAATTTGGTTTTCTTGTTGTCATGCAGGCCCAATGCCTACATATGGTGTTCTATGTATGGCAATTAATTTCATTCCCAATAGGTTATGTCGCCAATCCCGAGGCAATTTTGAAGTTATTTAATTCAATAAATTAATAATTTGTATTTAATTAAGAAATAAAGGTACCATATATGATACCATATTGTAAACATGTATAAGTTTTTCCATATACTGGGGGGCCTGAAGGAAAAATTTGTATGTTATACATTAAATTTTTTAGAAAGTGTGTTTTAAACCATGTGAAATGAGTTAAAAAGAATGAAGTAGGAACTTAGAAAGAGAAAGGTTACTCAAGACCTATTTAAATATAAAAGTTCAAGAGGCCAACTTCTCAAGTTTAGTTAAAGTTATGTCAATCAGTTTGACTCCCCTTAGGTATAGGAAATTAATGAAATTAAAGTAAAATTATTAAGCATTTTAACTTTGCTCATTATTTGTGTGATGTTTATAAGTCACTAGTCTTAATTTTTTTCTTGTAAGAGTTTTCTGGCTTTCGAAGCAGTCTTTCTTTGAGGGCTGTCTGGTTTAGTCCGAGTTACATCAGGTTTGAAACAACTATATAGGGGTATGGGTTGATTGCCTGATACACTCATCCATTGGAAATTTCCAGCAGACTACAGTGGAGAGTTAATGATAAAAGCCCTACATTTTTTCATTAGAGAGTTATGTATATGTAGGTCTTTAAAGGACCTCTATGTTTATTTGCCTTTGGTATTTGCGCTACCTAATGGTAAAGAAAGGAATTGCCTTACCTTATTATTTTGTTGAGCCTCGCTTCTGTTCATAGGATGCGACAATTTTTTTCGATGTAGGGCCGCAGTATGATGGAGTTACACAATGAGTTGCTTTGATGTAATTAATATAGGCAGTCACTATATACCTGAAGGAATAGGCCTATCCTTTTTATAGTTATTAAGTTTATATTAAGAGGATTTCACTCAAAACTTATAGGAAGATAAAGTACATCTTCCTTGCTTAAAGCATCGCTGTAACATAAGCAGCTCTGAGTGAGCCGATATAATATAATCTTCATATTTTAGTATTTGCCAAATTTGCAAAGTTTGTTGACTCTTCTCTCCATGTCATTTTCATGAGTTGGTAGTGGAAATTTTTGAACACAAAATAATAAATTTGGTTTTCTTGTTATGCAGGCCTGATGCCCACATATGGGTTCTATGTATGTATGGCAATTATTTCATTCCCAATAGGCTATGTCACCAATCCCGAGGCAATTTTGTATAGATATTTAATTCAATTAATTAATAATTTATATTTAATTAAGAAGTAAAGGTACCACATACGATACCATGTTGTAAGCATGTATAGTTTTTCCATATCAGGTACAGTGAGGGATTCCTCCTCAATGTATCCTGATCCATCCTTTGGGGTAATAGTTCTAACTAAACCCCACACTCCAAAGGATATAGTAATGTGATATCTCTGGTAGTTTCACCAGTTGCTGTTTTCAGTTTTACAACCCAGGTAATTTCGTCTTCACCAGTTTTGAGTTCTATGACTTTTCCCATTGACCAATGTTGATACATGACAAGACTCCAAGACAACACAATGTCCCCAATTTTGACTGAATCATTCCAATTTTGTTTTGTTAATTGTTTATGTCTTTCTCTAAGACTTGTTAAGTATTCTTCTTTCCATTTTGTTATAAATTGTTTTGATTTGTGTCAAATGTTGGTATTTTGTGTTGAGTTCTTTGTGTCCTACTACCCAATCTGGATCTTCTGTACTGTTATGTTCATATTCTGAAAACATGTTTACTGTTTCTCCCTTAATTAGGTGGTTTGGTGTGAGAGGTTCTGGCTCATTAATACCATCTCCCACATAAGTTAATGGTCAGTTGTTGATAACATTTCCAGTTTCTGACAGAATAGTCAGGAGTTCAAAAAGTTGTAGATGTTTGGTCCCTATGGAAAAACTATATATGCTTACAACATTGTATCATATGTGGTTCCTTTACTTTTTAATTAAATATAAATTATTAATTGAATTAAATACCTACAAAATTGCCTTGGGATTGGCGACATTGCCTATTGGGAATGAAATTAATTACCATACATAGAACCCCATATGTAGGCATTGGGCCTGCATGACAAGAAAACAAAATTTATTATTTCATATTCAAAATTCTCCATTGCTGACTTGTGAAAATTACTTCAAGAGAAGAGTCAACAAACTTTGCAAAATCAGCAAATAATAAAAGACAATGATTATATTGGTGGCTCGCTCGGAGCTTGCTTATGTTACAGCGATGCTTTAAGCAAGGAAGATGTCCTTTATCTTCCTGAAAGTTCTGAGTGAAATCCTCTTAATATAAAACCTTATAACTATAAAAAGGATAGGCCTATTCCTTCAGGTATTTAAGTGTAGTGAATCTCTATATTAATTAAACCAAATAAACTTCTTGTGTAACTCCATCACACCATGGCCCTACATCGAAACAGAAGCAAGGCCCAATGAAATAATAAGGTAAGGCAATTGCTTTCTTTACCATGAGGCAGCTCTAAAATACCAATGACAAATAAATTTAACATTAACCACAATACATTAACAAACAATACGAAAGAGGTCCTTTGAAGATCGACACATACATAACTCTATAACGAAAAAGTGTAGGGCTTTTGTCATTAACTCCACCGAAATCTGCTGGATATTTCCAACGGATGAGGGTAACAGACAGTCAACCAGCCCTATATAGATTTTTTCAGAGTCCCAATAGTCTTTTTAAGGCAGTTCTTTACTGTCTGTATGTTTCTTTCCCAAATGTAACCATACCATGGTGTATTAACAGAACTGCACTTCCAGGTCATATCGTGTTTGATTAAATGAGTTTGTACCATTTCACTGTTACAAATCTGATGAATAATTCTTTCACCAGATTTGAAGTATGTGGCATTGTTTGACCATATAGTTTTGGGTACAGAATTGTGTGCACAAAATCATCTGAAAGCAGCGATAAAAGCTTCTGCTGTCAGATCTTCTTCTATGTCTGGATATATGGCATGTGTTGCAGCACAGGTGAAGAGTACAATGTACACCTTGTATTCCTTTGAATCCATTTTGTCTCCAAAACTCACATTCACCACTCCAATGTAGTAAATACCTATTGTTTCAAATGGCTGAGTAAATGTTATTCGTTCCACACGTAGGTTTGGAGGGCTTGGGGTCTTAAAGGGTCATGAATGGATACATTCACAAGGAATGCATGTGTTTAAAATTTTGTTTCAGTTCTACCCTTTGGTAGCCAGTAAGTTTTTCTCATCTCTGTCAGGGTTTGTGGGACCCCCATGTGGTGTATTTTGTTGTGGGTATCCCTGATGATGAGATTTGTGAAGGGATTCCTCCTTGGAAGAAGAATTGGGTGCTTAGAGTTGTAAGTTAAAGTTGACTTGTTGAGTCTTCCTTTACACTTTATCAGACCCTCTGTATCCAGGTACAGATCTAGAGCTGTGACAAGTGAGGGAATTCCTTTGTTTAATGTGTTACTGGACCTAAGGTACTTCAGCTCCTTGTCAAATTCTGAAGCTTGTGTGTGTTTGAGCTAGTATTTTGTTGCAGTTTCTGTTAAGTTAGAAAAGGCCTTCTGAGGACAGTGTTTGAGAAGGTAGTTATTGACAAACTTGCAGCAAAAGACTATAATTCTTAAGGGTTTGTTAAGGTCTGAATAATGTTTATAGTAAAAAATAGGTTTGTCCTCAGTGATCTTTTCAGTTGTTGTAGAGTTGAGTGTGAGGTTAACTACTTCAGCTGGCCAGAGATCCTCACATGTTAACCATTCAGGCCCTTCATACCATATTTTGTTTGCTTTCAACAGTTTGTAAGAGAGCCCTCCTGTCAAAAAATCTGCAGGATTCTGTTTTGTTTGTATGTACCTAAATTTGATACCAAGGGATGTGTCTGCAGTTTTGATTTCTGTTATTCTGTTCTTCACAAATATGTTTTTGCAAGAAGTTGTATCTGTGTTGGTCACCCATGTTAGACAAATTTGACTGTCTGTCCATAAGTAAATGTCTGTTATGTCAACTTCTTTATACACTTGTGAGAGAAAGTCTGCTGTTTTGACTCCCAATGAGACAGCCAACAATTCAAGTCATGGTACAGTTTTCTTTTGGCTTAAGGGCACCACTTTTGCCTTTGAATAACCAAGTTACTTTCATTTTCACTTGTTAAATAAGCACAACACCCATAAGCTTGTGTGCTGGCATCTGTAAAAATGTGTAGTGTTTGGGGTTTCAATCTGTAACCAGCACATCTTGGTACGTAGATGTTTTGAGCTTTGTTTATATCTGTGGCCAAATTTTTCCAATGAAGTTGGTCTTCCACTGAAAGTGGTTCATCCCAATCAATTTTCTTTTTTCATAAGTCTTGCAAAAGGATTTTGGATCTTATGGTTACTGGTAAATATAATCCAATGGGATCAAAAATTTTGGATGATTCTGAAAGCACTTGTTTTTTGTATTGCCATTGGGATTTAAGTTATAACTCTTTGTGCAAAGAGTGTCATTGTGTTCTGAATTCTGTTTTAAAAACCAAAGCATTCCAAGTGTTTTGAGTAATTGTTAGGTTCAATGTTCCCATTGTTGTCTTCTGTTATTTGTTCATTTAATTTAGGAGAATCAGAAACCCTCTCTCAGTTCAAAATTTCCTTGCTTCATTATGGGTTGACATTTTGTAAATTTCAAGCAATTCCTTTTCAGTTACAGTGGAACCAATGAGGTTATCCACATGAAAATTTTGTTTTAAAAACTGAACTGTTAAGTCCTCTTGAAATAAGTTTAGGTGGTTTTTAATTGTTAAAGCAAGAATACTTGGAGAACAATTTGCTCTAAAAATAATATAATTACTTTAAATCTGTATGTTTTGAAACCTTTGTTAATGTCATGTGGATCATTAAACCACAAAAACCACAAAAACTCGAGCTTCAAATTTATACAGAGGAATGCTTTTTCTATGTCACTCTGTACCACATAATTGTCTAAATGGAAGCAAAGGAAAATTTTTACAAGATCTGAGACAAGATTTGGGCCTTCCATGAGACAATCATTTAAACTAACAGAATTTGTATCCTTTAAACTGCAGTTGGACACTGCTCTTAATTTAGTTGTGGATGAGTCTTCTCTGTAAACTCCTCTGTGTTAAATAATGACAACCTCATTTTTTAAAGGGTTCATCAGTAACTTCTTCAATGAAGCCCCTTTCTATTTGTTCTTTGAATTTGTTGTTGTATTGTTTTAAAAGACTGTCATTTTTAAGTTTGCTGTAATTTTTATACAGATGTGCCTTAGCTACTTTCAAATTGTCCATTATTTCTGGACAAGGTATTTTCCAAAGTAGCTCCACATAGTATTAACTGTCTGTGTTGTAATGTATCCTTAAATTGTTCTGTCATCAATTGGTCTTCATGTGTAATTGTACTGTCCTTTATGCCAACTGATTCTAATAGTTACAACTGCTGTAACCCTTCATCCAATGTGGAATCATTTTCATTCAAATGATGTGTGATTACTACACTGTTTTTGTTGTTCGAGTTTATTACACAGTCAGAAATTTGTGAATATGGTGATTTTGTTGTGTGTGAATTTTGTTCATGTTCTGTTTTCTGTGTCAGTAGTAAGAGTGTATTTAGTTATGTCACCCAAAGGTGCAATACCTGTGAGAGTTTGTATGGCTATTCCATCTCCCAATTTTAATGATCCTCTATGAACAAGATGAAAATATATATATATTGGGGGGGGGGGGGGGGGGGGGGGGGGGGGGGGAAAAATCGAGTTTCTCCAATTCCACAGTATGCACGTAGTTGGAAATGATGATCTCAACATCTTGTAAAAAAAATGAGTATATGCGACCCCCCTTACCCCTTCCATAGCATCCCCCCATTTTACTCTCTCCACAGATATAAACCCCAAATGTGACAATCATGCATTATATTAAGTCTTATTAAGTAGATTAGATTAATTTGGATAGCTTATTTAGATAGAGTTTTAGATAGATTGAATAGATTACATAGATTAATTTGATAGATTAGATGAATTATATAAATTATTGTCACATTTTTTTTGTTTAGTTTCAGACTGTTTATGATTGAATGAGTTATGATTTAATTCCGAATGAGTTATATTAAATTCAGATTGAATGATTCAATTGCTAGAATTTAACAATTAGTTTCTTGTTATTAATGCTACTAGGCCTAAATAAGTGAAAACATGGCGACAAGAAGCAAAAAACACAATTCAACATTTGGTCCCCCTGCAGAATTTCTACCTTCAGTGACTCCTTCAAAGGCTGACGTATTTAGGCATTATTTATTGGTAAGAAAATGAGAAGAACTGATTTCGAAAGGTTCTAGAACAGCAAAAGAATGTTACAGAATTGTCACTAAAGATGTGGAAGCCATTTGGAAGAAGTTTTCCTTTCCACATATAGGATTTGAAGGAATAGCTATAAAAGTTGAACGATTGATAGAATCTGCAGCAAAGCTAAATAAAGTACCATTAAAACAAAGAAACAACAGTTTTCAGCAGAAGGTGGAGACATTCGATGAAATGTTTGATATTTGCACTTGTACTTGTACTTATGATAAAAAAATCAGTCAAACGGATTGCAGATGTGATAGTAGAGTTCAAATGATTGAGTGGGAGTCTTTTGTGGGGCAGAAACAAAGAAAAAACCAACTAGGACCAATCGACAGAGTAACGACTTCTGCAAGAAAAAAGACTCATGATAGAGTTAAAGGATTAGAAAGAAGAGCCAAGATAAGCCTACTGTAGATATGAATGTCGCCTCAACCAGCAAACTGGACCCTTTACATATTATGGAAGATGAGAGCATGGAAATTGATGGGAATATTAGACGAAACCAATATGTTGGATAGGAAAAAAGGAGGGAAAGAATGCGTGTGGGTAAAAAGGACATAATGAAAGTGAAATCAGAGAAAACACAGATTGAAGGCATCGGATTTGATGGTAGAAAAGATCAAACTAAGACAAAGAGGGGAATGGAGTACGAAGAACATTATGTAATAGTCAAAGAACCTGGTGATGTTTACATGGATCATATAGCTCCAGATAACAGAACTGCTTGTTGTATTGCAGATGAAATAATAACTTTTATAGTTGATTCTAATAGCAAAGAATCCCTCAAAGCTTTGCTATGCGATGGCACCCCAGTGAACACTGGCAGGATTGGCAGAGTGCTAAAATTGATTGGATTATATCTAGACAGGCCAGTACAATGGCTGATTTGCCTTTTGCATGCAAATGAAATGCCCTTCAGGCATGTATTTGAAGCAATTGATGGAAAAACTTCAGGACCCAACACCTTCAAAAGGTTCTCTTGGAAATAAACTCCGAGAGGATTTGACCAAACTGGATATAGTTGATTATACCCCTGTAGAGGGCAACATTAAAGTAGTTTCAGCAGTGACCAAAAATATATGTATGAAATGTGCATTAGCATACAATCTGGATGCATCTCACAAGCATTAGCCACCAGATCCCCAGGTGCCCTCCATCATGCAAGATGGCTAACATGAGCAAACAGGATCCTGCGCTTAAATGTCTCTACATGGAATCCAGACAAAAACATCCAAGACCTAGTAAAAATTATAATGCTGGTTTACATTCCAGGCTGGTTTTGGATAAAGTTTCATCCAAAGGCAAATGAGGGAGCATCTAATTTTTGGTATATCATGCACTTGCTTAAAGGCTTAGATAAAAAGCATCGGATGATTATGGAGGGTGTCCTCAGAAATAACGCCTATTTTGCCCACCCAGAGAATATCTTACTCTCAATGATAACAGACACAAGAAGAGAGGTCAGAGAGCTGGCTCTTCAGCACATCATTTGAGCAAGAACTAGGAGCACCAATGCAAGAAATTTTGAGCTGCCAAAAACAGTGAACTTTGAAGCAGACGATTATCCTAACATGATTGACTGGGACAACAAAACCATCACCCCTCCACCTATTTTACAGAATTTGACAAATGATGATCTTAAAGTTTGAAATGAACCACTTCAACTTATTCCTTTTCCCTGTCACAGCCAGGGAGTAGAACATGCTGTAAATGTGGTAACAGAAGCATCACAAGATAGAATTGGTTACGAAAACAGACAAATTTATTTTGAATGTACTGGAGTCGAGAAAAAAGCTACCAGTGTTCCAATGGAAAGGCCAGTGGTGTCAGTAATTTACAATTTTAAATTTCTTAAGGTGAATATTTTGGTTTTAATATGCTTCAATTAAATTTCTTAAGGTGAATATTTTGAATTTAGTATGCTTCAATTGATTCTTTAAGTAATATACGGAGAAAGATTTCTTATATATATATATATATATATATATATATATATATATATATATATATATATATATATATCCCGGCAAGGGGGTTCTAAGCTCATGCTCTTGAGTGCTCTTTGTGCTCGTTTGTACGTGCTTGTTCCTGGAGGTTTCACGTGCGCCCTCCCGGCCCTAGCACCCAAGGATGATGGGGCTCGACCCTGCAGTCCTTGGTCTTTTTCCACTTTGACTGTCCCCTCCACCCTTTCTTTTTCCTCTGTCTTTCCTCTCACTTTTTCTTTGTTTTTCCGCTGAGATATGCCCTTTAAATAGAGGCGAATCGGTTCTTCCTAAAAAAAAAAAAAAAAAAAAAAAAAAAAAAAAAAAATTATATATATATATATATATATATATATATTTAACTGCAATGACCACGCAGTATATAAATGAATAGAAACGACATAGTATTAAGGAACGTTTCTGCACACGCGGAAGAGAAATAATGAATAAATGAAAAATGAGGCGAACCGCCCGGGAATCAAACCCAGGGCCTTCCAATTGCCGGTTGGATGCGCTACCATTACACTACGGACCTCAGGTCCGTAGTGTAATGGTAGCGCATCCAACCGGCAATTGGAAGGCCCTGGGTTCGATTCCCAGGCGGTTCGCCTCATTTTTCATTTATTCATTATTTCTCTTCCATGTGTGCAGAAACGTTCCTTAATACTATGTCGTTTCTATTCATATATATATATATATATATATATATATATATATATATATATATATACACACACACATATATATATATATATATATATATATACACACATATATAAAGGGTGATCCAGAGAAATGGGACCCAAAAGAAACCCCTGTAACTCTTAAAGGATAAGTCCTTTTATAAAATCATACACATCATTTGAAAGAGGATAGTTACAAGTTTGTACAGGATTGTATAGGTTTTGACAATACAAGACAAGATAAGATACAAAACAAAATAAAAGTGTTAGTTAAAACTAACCCTTCAAGATGACTGCATGGACTGTGGAACAGCTGCGTTTCATAACTGAGCAATATTATGAACATGGAAGAAGTGTAGTTTCAGCTCAAAGATCTTTCAAGACAAATTTTCAGATGTCAAAATCACCTTCTAAGAAAGTAATCCATCGGTGTGTCAGAAATTTTTCCCTAACTGGCAGCATTGGAAAAAGAAAACCAACTGGAAGAGTGCGCACAGCAAGGATAGACGAGATCATTAACAGAACTCATGAAATTGTACAGGATAATCCTAACATAAGCATCAGACGTACTTCTCAGCTGTTAGGAGTTGGATATGGAACAACACACTGTATATTCAAGCAAAATTTAATGCTCTTTCCATATAAAATTCAAACAGTGCAACAACTAAACGATGGAGATTTCCCACGAAGACAACAATTCTGTCAATGGATCCAACAGAAGGTAAATGACACCACCAATTTTCTAGCAACTTTGATTATGTCAGACGAAGCCCATTTTCACTTGAATGGAACTGTAAACAAATAAAATTGTCGTTTCTGGGCAACAGAAAATCCATTGAATATTACCGAAGTCCCGTTGCATAGTCAGCGTGTAACTGTTTGGTGTGGCCTTACTGCATCTCAGATCATAGGGCCGTACTTTTTCAAGGATTCCACCGGAAACACAGTCACTGTAAATGGTGATCGCTACGAAAAAATGTTGACCGATTTCCTTATTCCTAAATTAAGAGATCTTTGTCTAGAAAACCACTGGTTCCAACAAGACGGAGCTACCTGCCATACCACGAGGAACTGCATGGCAGTTTTGCGTCAAACGTTTCCAGGCGAGTTAATCTCAAGATTTGGAGACATTGAATAGCCCGCAAGGTCTCTGGATTTTTCTCCCTCAGATTATTATCTCTGGGGATATTTAAAGAGTAGGGTCTACAGAAATAACTCAAGGACCTTGCAAGAATTGAAGGCCGCCATCACAAATGTGATACAGGCCATACCACCGCACACTCTTGCAAAAGTGATGCAGAACTTACAAGCGAGAATGCTGGAATGATTGGCAACTAATGGAGCACATTTAAAAGGAGTCATTTAAAAAATAAATATTTCATAATAAACTTGTAACTCTACTCTTTCGAATGATATATAGTTTTTATGAAAGGAATTAAATATTAAGAATATTTGGCTTTTTTTATGGGTCCCATTTATCTGGATCACCCAGTATATATATATAATATATATATATATATATATATATATATATATATATATCCCCGCAAGGGGGTTCTAAGCTCGTACTCTTGAGTGCTCTTTGTGCTCGTTTGTACGTGCTTGTTCCTGGAGGTTTCACGTGCGCCCTCCCGGCCCTAGCACCCAAGGATGATGGGGCTCGACCCTGCAGTCCTTGTCATCCTTTGGTCTTTTTCCACTTCGACTGTCCCCTCTACCCTTTCTTTTTCCTCTGTCTTTCCTCTCACTTTTTCTTTGTTTTTCCGCTGAGATATGCCCTTTTAAATAGAGGCGAATCAGTTCTTCCCGAACTTAAAAAAAAATAAAAAAATATGTATATATATATTATATATATATATATTATATATATATATATATAATATATATAATATATATATATATATATATATATGCATTTAACTGCAATGACCACGCAGTATATAAATGAATAGAAACGACGTAAGTAATAAGGAGCGTCTCTGCACACGGGGAAGAGAAATAACGAATAAATGAAAAATGAGGCAAACCGCCCGGGAATCGAACCCAGGGCCTTCCAATTGCCGGTTGGAAGTGCTACCATTACACTACGGACCTCGATCAATCATAAATCGAAATTCTCCTACATAGGGCAGAAACCAATGCCCTGAGAGGGCATTGCAGTTAAATGCACATATTCACGATTTGCGAGGGTGCCCTCTCAGGGCATTGGTTTCTGCCCTATGTAGGAGAATTTCGATTTATGATTGATCGAGGTCCGTAGTGTAATGGTAGCGCATCCAACTGGCAATTGGAAGGCCCTGGGTTCGATTCCCGGGTGGTTCGCCTCATTTTTCATTTATTCGTTATTTCTCTTCCCCGTGTGCAGAGACGCTCGTTATTACTTACGTCGTTTCTATTCATATATATATATATATATATATATATATATATATATATATATATATATATATATATATATATATATATATATATATCGTTGATTGGTCAATCACATGGCAAATGAGATTTAACGTGGATAAGTGCAAAATTATGCATATAGGTTCGCGTAATGGTAATTTTGCGTATAGTATGTCAGGGAAAGATTTAACAAGCGTAGAGCAGGAAAAAGATTTAGGAGTTATAGTCACTGGTGATTTAAAAGTAGCGAAACAAAGTACAGCGGCAGTCAATAAGGCGAACAAAGTGTTAGGTTTTATTGCTCGAAATTTTGAGTACAAATCGCGCGATATTATAGTTCCTCTTTATAAATCATTAGTTAGACCCCATTTGGAGTACGTGGTCCAATTTTGGAATCCGCATATGCGCAAAGATATAGACAAAATCGAAAGAGTTCAAAGACGAGCAACGAAGATGATTCAGTCTCTTAGGTCAAAGTCGTACGAGGATAGGCTTAAAGAGTTAAAATTGACTACACTCAAGACTAGGAGGTTAAGGGGTGATCTAATCCAGGTTTTCAAAATTATGAATGGGTTTGATAACGTAGATAGAGATAGCTTTTTCGAAATATCTCAATATAATAGGACTAGAAATAACGGGTGTAAGTTGACAAGTAGAAGGTTCAAGACAGTAGTTGCGAAAAACTTTTTTACGCATAGAATAGTAAATAGCTGGAATAGTTTGCCGGTAGAAGTAATTAGTAGCACGTCTATAAACATGCTTAAGAATCGATTGGACGCGCATGTTGATAGAAAGGGTATAGTTTAAGGTAGTAAAATTAAGGCTTTGTGGGGATAGATCCCACAGCTCAACACAAGTGTTGTGGGATATAGGGAGGCAGCGTCTTGGGTTAGGGGATACTCTCTGTCCTTACACACCCCATTTAAAGAGATTCCTCTGCCGAGTGGTGCCCCCCATAGTACTGTGAGGTATTGAAAAACTCATGATCTTCACTTGCCCCACAAACACCTTTAAATGGGAGACCCATAATGGGTGCACACACATTTCTACATTACTGTACAGTCTTTACAGCCACACCTACACTTTTCCTCATATGTGTATATATTGTAATGTATATGGTTGTAAATTTGACTTGGTCCGCAATCGATATGGACCGTGACTTGATGGATACCGTAATGAAATTGACTGGATTCTTTGGATCTGATATATTTGCATGTCCGTTATAAATAGATATAGAATGTAACATATTTGTGGATAGTAGTCTATTATGACTTGCTCCTCTGGACCGAGAGATTCTATCTTTAGTTTTAAACCGATAATTAATTATTTTTAAATTGATAATTATTTAGTTTCGTAAAAATTGGTCATTGCCAATTTACCGGCAGTTTTTAAATAAGTTTCTTATGTTCTTGTGGTTCGGAACCCACGTAAAATTGTAGGTCCCCTCCGCCACCACGGAGGACATACACAATACACGATTACGAACACAGTTAGGTAGACCAGCCATGAGTGGATCCTAGGGTCTTTGTTGGTCTGAAACATTATTATATATATATATATATATAATATATATATATATATATATATATTTTTTTTTTTTTAGTTCAGGAAGAACCGATTCGCCTCTATTTAAAGGGCATATCTCAGCGGAAAAACAAAGAAAAGTGAGAGGAAAGACAGAGGAAAAAGAAAGGGTGGAGGGGACAGTCGAAGTGGAAAAAGACCAAGGATGACAAGGACTGCAGGGTCGAGCCCCATCATCCTTGGGTACTAGGGCCGGGAGGGCGCACGTGAAACCTCCAGGAACAAGCACGTACAAACGAGCACAAAGAGCACTCAAGAGCACGAGCTTAGAACCCCCTTGCGGGGATATATATATATATATATATATATATATATATATATATATATATATATATATATATATATAATGTGTATATATATATATATGTGTATGTATATATATATATATATGTATATATATATATATATATATATATATATAATAATATATATATATATATATATATATATATATATAATAATATATATATATTTTTTTTAAGTTCAGGAAGAACCGATTCGCCTCTATTTAAAAGGGCATATCTCGGCGGAAAAACAAAGAAAAAGTGAGAGGAAAGACAGAGGAAAAAGAAAAGGTGGAGGGGACAGTCAAAGTGGAAAAAGACCAAGGATGACAAGGACTGCAGGGTCGAGCCCCATCATCCTTGGGTGCTAGGGCCGGGAGGGCGCACATGAAACCTCCAGGAACAAGCATGTACAAATGAACACAAAGAGCACAAGCTTAGAACCCCCTTGCGGGGATATATAATATATATATAATATAATATATACACACACACACACACACATATATATATATATATACACAAATAACTTACTTTAACTTTACTTATATCATTATTTACTTTAATCTTTGTCATTTATCAGGTTTTTTTATTCAAAGAATTGGTTTCAATTTCATTTCAATTTAAAAAGGGGGGGGGGGGCATAACGGTGTAATTACATTATATTATTTAGGGGTCCAAAGGAAAGTCTGAGCAATGTGTAGAATAAGAATACAAAATTTCACCCCCCCCCCTAATAAATATGCTCATGGGGGTTGACTATCATCAACTACATCTGCATTAAGGGTTTTATCAGCTATCATGTATTTGTTTTGGAGTTGCAACAAAGTTTGTTTTAATTAGAGATGTGCCGATACCAAGATATTGGCCAATACTCTGATACTCCGATACTAACAAATAGCCGATACTTTTTAATTAATGCTTAATCTGTTAAATTATATAAAAAAATATAAAGTTACTTTTATTTTAATATTAGAAATAGGGGAAGTTGGAGACAACTGTTATTGGATGAAATTAACAGTTCAAAAAAATTCAAACACAGTCATACTGTCGAAATTGAAAGAGAATATAGTTTTATGAACTTTTATCCAGTATCCACCCATTTGTTTAGCTTATTAGCTTAGGAGTCAGGACCCTGGGAGTGCAACTTCCCATACAATGCTGAGCTGAGGACAGTTTCCATGACCTCAACTACCAAGCATGCCCTTGGGAATAACAATATTTCTTGACTAAGTTGACTTGTTAATCTGCATTGTGTGAATAATAAATAAAACACAAGATAACGTTTTCTTCCTTTAATCACAAAAAAACTAAAATTTTGAACAAATTGCAAAATGAAGAACTCCATTGTAAGGTATAAAAATATAAAAAATAAAATTTCCAGTAAATAATAAGATTAATAGAAATTAGGAAAAAACTAAAATTTTGAACAAATTACAAAATGAAAAATTCCATTGCAAGATACTAAGATATAAAAAAATAAAATTTCCAATTTAACAGTAAATAATAATAATTAAGATTAATAGAAATTAGAAACATATGGATAATTAAATATATTCTTAATATTCAAAATAAAAAATTTGTAAGTTGTAGTGAAGGAACATTAACATTTCTCCTCTTTCTGCACTTAGACAATTCCTGTGTGGAGTGTAAATATTGCCCCCAGTGCTAAACAACCTCTCACTTTAAATTGGTGAAGGGGGAGAAGACAGGTACTTATTTGCAAGATGGCTTAATGTTGGAAGCGTAACTGCATTCTGTTTCTACCACTTTAAAGGGTCTCCATCACGTGATTGTAATTCCAACATTTGATACTTGGTCATTTCATCTTTAATTAGAAATGTTGTGCAGTGCTTCTTATTCTTAGATGAACTTCCTGGAGTCGATTTTTTTGTTCCACTTCCCTCACTATCATCACGGTCCTCTTGAACCAATTGGTCCATGCACTTGTCAAAGTCAAACAAATTCACTGAACTCATCACTTATAATGTTGTCAGAAGCACTCGCAGTCTCTCGCATATCTTCTTCACTCGTAGTACTTGTATCTCCACTTTCTTCCTCTTGAACAGCTTTGCTCCTTTTCTTGATGCTATCTATCATTGCTCTCTCCAGGTTGCTTTCTTGCATTTTGGAATCTTCTCTAGATTTATTTTGGAACAAGGAGGTCTTATATCTGGGGTCTAGGTATGTGGCTAGTATTGGATTGTAATCATCCAGATAACGTTCAAAGCGACTCTTCATTGATGCGTTAATAGCTGAAAGAGTACTTCCAAGTCCAAAGAATCTGATGTCAGTTGATGCTTTTGCTATGAAGACTTGTAGAAACTTTATTTGAGGTATTATTTCTGAGACAGTAGCAGACTTTTCACTCAACCAGAGAGTAATTTTGTGAAATATTTTCAGCAGCGCAGTAAACTTCCCAATCAAAGTCCACTTGTTGGTGTCAAATACAGGGAGGTTGGGAGTATCAAGGCAATAGTTGGCAATTGCAGTTTTTTGCTCAAACATGTGTTCAATCATGAAATAGGTGGTGTTCCACCGAGTTGGAACATCCTGTATCAGTTTGTGTTCGGGCAAGTCATGCTGTTTCTGTAGTGCAGCTAGTTTGTTGTATGGAAGTGCTGAATGGCTGAAATGTCCAACTATTTGCTTGTAGCTTGCAATCATATCCTTAACTATTCGTTGTTCATAAATACTGTCATGAACCACGAGTTGTAGTGTGGAGGAAGCACAAGAGACTAGCATAGCCTGTCTCTCGAATACCTCAGACAATATTAGCTCCATTATCCCATACAAAAATGTGAATCTTGTAGGATGGTATTTTAAATTTCTGAACAACACTTTTGATCACCTCAGCAATGTTTGAAGCAGTATGGGATCCTGGAAAAGGTGCAACTCTAAGTACAACAGTTTTTTGCTCAAAATTGATGTCAATACAATGTGCTGTTAGGCTAATAAAAGCCGTATCTGAGCTGCTTGTCCAAATGTCAGTAGTAAAACTGATGTTCTCTGCTTCTTCCAATGCAGCCTTGACCTTATCCAGTACTTTTGTATGAATATTGGGAACAATTTCTGTAGAGAAATACTTTCTTCCCAGCAACTCATAATTAGGTTTTAGCTTCTTCATTAGTCTTTCAAATCCAACATCTTCAACAATAGAGTATGGTTGGCAGTCAGCAGCAATCACTTCTCCAATGGCTTTGAATGGTTTGCGACTGGGAATTGTTGATGTCCCAAATTTGCTTCCAAACATAAGTTTCATCCAGAGTTATTTGAATTTCATTTGTAGAAACTTGATGATGTTGATGCGTCAGTATTCTTTTTTGCAGGTTTGTTGAAATATCCCTCCAGTTTCCTCTTGTTCTGTAGCCTCTCTTCTTCTTCTTCTTCAACTTGAGCTGCTTCTTTATTTAATTCCTCATTCTTCTCCTTGTGCTTGCTTTGCAGGTGTTTTTTAAGATTTGTTGTATTAAAAGATTTCCCCCCTTTTCCTCCATGTGACAATAATTTCTTGCATTCTTTGCAGAGTACTTTAGACTTCCAGACGAGAGAGGATGTACTTCTTTGACTAGTAGAAGCCATGATAATGAAGCAGAATGCAAGATTTATTAGCCTCAGCAGTGTCAACACTTGGCACATTTGTCACTGCGCATAAGATGACGTGTGACAGCGACAAATAACACAACCACACACTGTGGCTGGTGCAGTCAAACTAACACGCAGCATGAGAGAGCTCAACTTTCCCATCGCCTAACACTCCTCCCCCTCCCCCGAACCCCACTAGTAGGCATTGGTCAATTTAGCAGTGTAGTGTATTGTATCATAGCTCTATGAAAGAATATGTAAGCACACACAGTAATAAAAGTTATAAAACCAATATTTTAATATGCCCATATTATTATAGGAAATTATAAATACTACACATGCAAACATTGCAATTTTTAGATTTGAGATAGCCTGATAGGTGACACGCACACCATCGGTGAAACACTTCTCATTTTAATTCACTAATTTATAATTGTTGGGAATTCGTGGCACAGTGTCATTTTCAGCTGACTATATTTATCATTATTTACCATATTTATCTCATAAGAAGCTGTTTTATATATAATAATACTGTATTATACTGGTTTGAAACATAAATTGGCCAAAATTTCAATAATGGTCTATGAAATGACCGTTGGAACTTTGCTTCATGCAAGTTACAGAGGCACTTGAGACCAAGTTTGGCAGGCTAAAATGAACCTTATTTATTATGGTATAAGGTCCAAATTTGTGTGCTACATAGAACTCTTCTCTCTTTTTCAGTTGAAGGTGAAATAAGAGCGATATTTGCAGGATTATGGTATGGATTGGGAAAGCTGGTGTTGGGGTAGGAGTACTGTTAATGTACGAGCACTATAATAATTAATAATATTAATATGATAAAATAATAATATCATCTGTTAATCAATTACTGTCATTAAACATAACTTTGTCTTAAATCACATAATAAATAAAGTAGAAAAGTATCAGAGTATCAGCCATATTTTCACCTTTCCAATACCGATACTCAAAAAAAAAGGCTGATACCAATACTATCGGCACATCCCTAGTTTTAATCCAGCTATTTGTGTAATTTTTCTTGTTCTATTTTGTCCACAACAACAACCTTAAGGGTTTCAAATGTTCCATCAAGAGTTAAAGTTACACTTGCAGTTTTGAAACTGGATTGTACTGGGTTTTTAGTAATAAATGATGAAATAGAGAGATCTTCATTTCCTTGGTGCTTCTGAAGTCCCAATTTTCCTATCAGTTGTTTGGTTACAAATGTTTGTTGTGAGCAGGTATCTAAGAGACACCTAACCTGTACTATTTGTCCCTTTTTGTTTTGGATTTCCAAGGTTGTGGTTAGTAAAAGAACTTTTGAATTGTAGTTAATGCTAGATGAACTGACATGCCCATTCATAGCATTTTGAGTTTGTTTCTGTTTGTTTTGGTTTGATTTGGGTGTTTGTTCATAATGTTTTTAAGTTTTTTCCATGTCTTTGTGTGTATATTACACATGGGGGTAACATGGTCAAAACTACTGCAAAACTTACAATTGTATTTCAAGTTTAATTTGCAGTCTAACTTATTGTGCCCTGACCCAGTGCACTTTTTGCACAAGTTTAATTGTTCAAAACGTTTTGACCTTGCTGTATTGGTTTTCTGAATTGTTAGTTTTTCTTGTGTTGTGCTAAATTTTGGGTGTGTGTAACTTGATATCAGGGGTAGAGCTAGCTAGGGGCAGGCGGGGCAGTGCCCCAGGGCCCGGGTCATTGATAACACCTTGACAAGGAAAATTAATAATTCACTGACTTTTAAGCTCTGTAAAAGTTAGAACTTAAAATTATGCCATTTCTTATTTAAAAATGGTCAAAAAACCCAAAAATAACATCTATTTGTCAATATATTAACTATATCTATAAGAAAAAAGAAATTATTAAAAAAAAATTACAAAAAAAAAATGGCTTCAAAATAAATTTTTTTTTTTTTTTTTTTTTGCATATTTTGAAATCTGCACTTTATGACGATGTTATATGAAATATATCATTGTGATCCAGTTTCAATCTTTGCTTGTGTGTTAGTAAGTATGTTATTAGAAGGCTAAAGCAGTTTCAAAGCCTTGTGTTAGTCTGTGCATAAGAAATTTAGGCTCAATTGAGTGACTTAATTTAGTGTTCAGAACTTCAGACCCAGTTCCATAGTGTGTATAGTGACTATAGTGAATCACTATGTATATGCACGAGTATACCACTTTTGCACTAAACTTTATTGTTACTCAGTTATTGTTAAAATTAATAAAGTTCAACCCTTGAGGCATGTCATAGTACAAGCATAAAAGTGGCTTTAGGGGGCCCATAAATAAGTTTTGCCCTGGGGCCCGTGACACTCTTCCTCCGCCACTGCTTGATTTGTAAAGTGCAAGTACAGTTGGGAAATCTTCAGTTGTTCTCTGATGAAATATCTCTGACCCTAGAAGGTTTTTTTTCAAAAACAACAGTTTGAATGATCCAAGCTGTTTCTGTAATGTTTAAATTATTGTTTTCAAGTTGTCCCATGAGACATTCAAACTCTCAGTAAACGTCACGAGAAGTCACCATACTTGTCTTTTGGGGTTCACATGTGCATTCCTTTAAGAGCCAAGTCATGTACAATTTCATCCTTATTCATATAATTTCTGTTAAGTAATTTTATTGTCACAGAATAAGAAGTAGCTATGGCTGGCAGTGATTCCACTAATCTGAAGGCAGGGCCTTTCAGATAGTTCACTGAATAACTAAATTTATCAACATTCTGTAATGTAGTTTTTATTACTTATAAGACTCAAAGTTTTCAATAAAAGATTGAAATTTGGCTCTGTCACCCTCAAAAGTGGATATGTCAAGTGTGGGCAATTTTGATTTTAGTTCATTGCCCTCAGCCACATTGGGGAGCCACATTATAGGAAGATTAAGTATGTCTCCCTTGCTTAAAGCATTGCTGTAACAAACAAGCTCTCAGTGCCACCAATATAAATCATCATCTTAGGAATTTGCTAATTTTGCAAAGTTCATTGACTCCTCTCTTGAAGTAATTTTCATGAGACAGCAATGGAGAATTTTGAATATGAAATAAAAAATTTGGTTTTCTTGTTGTCATGCAGGCCCAATGCCTACATATGGTGTTCTATGTTTGGCAATTAATTTCATTCCCAATAGCCTATGTTGCCAATCCTGAGGCAATTTGAAGTTAATTCAATAAATTAATAATTTATATTTAATTAAGAAATAAAGGTACCATATATATATATATATATATATATATATATATATATATTGTAAGCA
The DNA here is from genome assembly GCA_023014485.1 of Bathynomus jamesi. Taxonomy (NCBI): domain Eukaryota; kingdom Metazoa; phylum Arthropoda; class Malacostraca; order Isopoda; family Cirolanidae; genus Bathynomus; species Bathynomus jamesi. Next base: position 322,613 of record JAJOZX010000451.1, read on the forward strand.
TATATAGTTTTTCCATAATTACATTCCACGCCTTTACACTGGGATCATCACTACCCAACATTTCAAGCATACTTAGGTCCAAGCCATTGTCATTAACTGCATACAACAATAATTCACTTAGCAAATCTCCTGTTCCATGACCCATCATACATGTTTGTAAATGATGCACTCAAACTTGATTTTGCTTTTGGGTCATTCTCTGTCAGATCAACCAGTGCCTAACACCCTCATCTCTCAGATTTTGCTGAAATTTGGTTTATAGGGAGTTTGTGGGCCCTGAATCCATTTCTGAAATTATAAGGTCAATCCGACAAGGGTTCAAGAGATATGACCTCGGGAATTTGGGTCACTTGCGAGGTCACTAACATTTGGTGACCCATAACTTGGGTAATAATGGTCACAATTATATAAAAGTATATATATTTAGAATCAGAAAACAACAAGGAATCCAAATATGCAAGTTGTAGAACTCTAGGTTGAAAAATAAAAAAGTTACAATGCAACCAAAATTTGAGGTCACGATTTGACCTCTGGGGTATCAAATGAGAATTTTTTTAAATGTAAAAAATGAAGGCATAGGCATTGGCTATTAGAATCAGCAAAAAAAAGTTTGTTTATGTTAGTATTTTTCATGTAACTAACATATAAGTGAAACACCATATCAAGTTGTGCGTCAATTCTACCTATTTTTTCACACTTAAGCTCATAATTTGACCTATAGAAATTAAAATTACATTTTTTTATAGATATAAAAACAAAGGCAAAAATGTAAAATTGTATTTCACTGCTAATCTACAACTGGAAATAATAGTTATAATAGTGAAAGGGGAAGACCTACTTAGAGGATTCATGTGCTAGCCTAATACAATTTTTGCATGCTCGATGCTCTCATCAATTTCTTTTTGTGGAAAAATGTATTGAATTCTGCTGCCTCCCTCTTAGGGTAGGACAATCATTACAGTTAATATATGATGTCCATGGCACGCACATGAATCCTTGTTTGATGGATAATAATATGCACTTGATCCTGATGACCCAGAGGGATGTAGAAAGTTCACAGTGAAATCATCAAAACTCTTCACAATATTCCTCCACAATTCCATACCAAACTTGTATGTCATAAATGCAGCCAACATACTCTCCTGGTTTGACACATTTTAGGTTACCAAGCATTGCAGGTTCATTAGTAAAATGACTTTTCCTTATTCTTTTCTTTTCTCCAATGCCACTTGAAATGGGATACACCATCAGTTCTTCCTTGTTTAGGGGAACAAATCTATGATATTTCTGAGTTCCAGGAATAGCCCTACTATCCTTGAATCGATGTTCCAACCGTTCTTCTGCATCTTTCAAATCAGCTGTAGTTACAAAGAAAAAATTTATCTTCTTGCTCAAGTTTTCTTCACAAAACTGAAACATGTGTTCTGGTGTAAGAATTTGCCTCTCTGTAGTTCTCTGCAAACTGGCACGAGCAGTAGCTCTTTTCACTGTTCCTCCAATCACATCACATGCATTTTTGCCATGGGATGTAGCAAAGAAGTGCCATTCACAAGACAGACCAAAATCCTCTTCATGGTAACAGAGATTTGTGAAGTTGTATCTGTTCTTATATTGGCCAGCACATCCATCTGAGAAATAGTGCACCTTCTTCAATTGTGGGCATCTGAATTTAACATATGTCATAAGCTTCAATATGAATGAGTAAACCATTATAGTGTTGTGTTTTAGTGATGCAGATAAGAAACAGACACTAAAATGGCTAAGTTCCTGGTCTGCAGATGATCTATAATAGATGACAAAAGGGTGAACTGTACACTGTGAATTGTCCCAGTGAAACCCTTGGGCAGCATCCTGGACAATGAAAGAATAATTCTCAGAGAAATCACCTACTATAACTACCTCGCTCTGAGGTGGTAGTGTTTCTTTCAACTGCTTGAAGTACTGTGATTGTTGCTGAGCAACAAAGTGATGACGAACCATGCGGGATATTTTCATGCTTCGGGATGATAAGTATTCATGAAGTGGCTGCACCTTATCAACCATTGTACAACGGTCAACAGTCACCCATTGCTTGTAAGATATTTCATTTGGAGCTGATTTCACACTGTCAAGTAACTCAAGAAAATCCAGGACACCCTCTTCTCTTGGGCAATCATTGCAAAGTTGCATCATGCAAGTCTCTCTTTCTGTACTGCAGACACTGTAATCCATAAGATCCTTGTATGAAAGACCTCTTTCTCCCAATGCAGCCAGCTGCAATTTTGGATTTTGATGGTATGTGCAGACACAGACAGAATGAGTCCCACCACTACCGGCAAGCACACAATATGATGGCCGTAATTTTGCAAATGTGGAAAATCCTATTTTGGGATTCTTTTCATCATTTTTATATAGTTCAAACATCTCTCTTAAATTCCCGAGGACCAATCGTTTTTGCACCTTCATTGCACCTTCAGCACTGATAACTTTCACGCAATCCTTTTGGCCAGGACACATACGACTAACCTCTTCTGACTCATAGAATCTTCTAACTATATCTTTGTGTTCTTCAGATATCACTTTCCTTTGCTCATTAGTGGAATCTTCGGAAGGATTCCATGTTCTGATTTAAGTGAACGGCTTCTTTTCACCATGTATGTTGTAGTTTGAAAGAAACTAGCTGTTTTTTCAATTGTGTATGGTGAGTGTGTCAATATTTGTAGTTTGTGATGGTGACATTTGCTCTCCAGGAATGACTGTTTCAATTCATTCATTAATTTGTCTAGATGTTTTTCAGATTTAGTTTCAGGTTTTGAAGTATCACTTACCTCCTCAGTAATTTGAACACCATAACTGAGTTCTAGCCTCTCCTTCAGGTGTTTCTGAGCAGATGATAGCTTACCACGAGCCTTGCGCTTTTTCTGGCTTAATGACAGCCCTTCTGAAAAGAACAGAAAAAAAGGTTTCACACACCTGAATATTAGTAATTAAATATTAATTATAGTACCTTAAATGCTATATAATTGGCTATATAGTAGATCAAACAGACCTTGTAGTAAAGTATAAGTTATTATATTAATTTATTACTTACTTTTTTTAACTGGTGTTTGGTCCAGAAATGCTAGAACTGGTTCAACTGAAGTTGAAGGATTTTCCTTTATCAAGCAATCACTGTCATTGTCCAGATCTTGAATTGAAGAGATGTTACTCAAGCCACTGATAGTAGATGATTCATTTGAATCCTGCTCAGACTCGTTGTTTTCAGTGGTACTAAGTATAGTGGGGTTTTTCATTATCAGTGTCCAGCAGTTCACACACAACAATGAGTCTTTTTTCACTCTTCCAGCACATTTTTCAACAAGTACATCAGTCACTTTTCTAAGATTGATTGTTATGCGTTTCTTGTGTTTTTGAATAGGGTCCTGGCAGTATTTCAAGTGCCGAAACATTGTATTTTGATCTGTAAAGATATAGGATTTACAATTAGGTAATATATATTTTTTAGAAAATATATAGCTATACACACTTAATATTTTAGGCCTTGATAGTCTCTGAGGCTCATTAAAACACCATACCCACCAGCCACCCACAGTGCTGGCTGGAACTGTACTAACCTGTAGACAAGGAATTTTGCAACTATCTGTGTTGATTCTGCACTTAGACAAGTAGCAACATGTTTCAACAGGTTTGTTTAGGCTACATGTGAGCTTAGTCTTCCCTTTCACTATTATAACTATTATTGCCAGTGTAGATTAGCAGTGAAATACAATTTTTATTAAATTCTTGGAGCTTGAGGTCAAATTGATAGCTAAGATATAAAAATTCCTTGAAATGACAAGCAATTTATAAATATGGTGTTCACTTATAAGTTAGTTACATGAAAAGTACCAACATAAACAAACTTTTTATGATTGTTTCTATTAGTCAAGAACTCTGACTTTGTTTTTTATATCTATAAAAAATGTAATTTTAATTTCTATAGGTCAAATTATGAGCTTAAGTGTGAAAAAATAGGTAGAATTGACACACAACTTATGAATATGGTGTTCACTTATATGTTAGTTACATGAAAAATACTAACATAAACAAACTTTTTTTGCTGATTCTAATAGCCAATGCCTATGCCTTCATTTTTTACATTTAAAAAAAAAATTCTCATTTGATACCCCAGAGGTCAAATCGTGACCTCAAATTTTGGTTACAGTGTAACTTTTTTATTTTTCAACCTAGAGTTCTAAAACTTGCATATTTGGATTCCTTGTCATTTTCTGATTCTAAATATATATACCTTTATATAATTATGACAATTATTACCCAAGTTATGGCTCGCCAAATGTTAGTAACCTCGCGAGTGACCTCAAATTGCCCGAGGTCATATCTCTTGAACCGTTGGTCGGATTGACCTTATAATTTCAGAAATGGATTCAGGGCTCACAAACTCCCTATAAACCAAATTTCAGCAAAATATGAGAGATGAGGGTGTTAATTTCAATTTTTTTTGGTTGATCTAACAGAGAATGACCCTTTTCAGACTGGTATCTAACTTGAATATGCTGTTGATGGGGTTGCTTAAATCCCTTTGCAACATCTAAGGTCATATGATGGAGGGGGCCTGCAGCTTTATGCAGTATCCAAACCACATAATCTGACTGCAGAGGATGGTCTCTCATCTAACTACTCTCCAGACCCAATGTCACTTAACTTTGCTGATTCATGGGAAGTGGTGTTATGACACTGGCCATGATATAGCCCTCAAACTTGAATATCTAACTACAGTACTTCAGATTTTAGGGCATTTGTTGTCTCATCATATTGCAGGGTGAATGGAGATTTGGAGGTTTTAATGTCATTCACCAAGAGTTCATGAAAATAGGGCCTTGTAGCCTCAGAAACTATGAAAAAACTATACATGCCTGTCATACAGTTTACATTACAGTCCACAGCAAGGCCAAATTTAAACCCAGGCCTAAACATGCCTACAATATGGTATTGTATACAGTACCTTTATTTCATAATTAAATACAAAATATTAATTTACTGTATGGAATAACTACAAATTGCTTCAGGATTTGTGATAAAGCCTATTGGGAATGGGGAAAAATGCCCTAAGTAGAACAAAATATGTAGGCATTGAGCCTACATTAACAAAACATTTTTTTTATGCCAAAATTTTCCATCACATTGAATCATGAATATTTTAATAGTAGTAGTAAAAATACAAAAATTATATGTCTGGTGTTTCTCCATTTGGAGATGTAAGCAAAATTTAGGCCACAAAGAATTAGCTTTGAGCTGCTAGTTATGAGCACTGCTGTAGGCAAGAAAGAAGTGTTGCATCTTCATACAAATTCTGAGTAAAAAACACTAATAAGACCATAGGATAGGCCTATCCCAGTGATTAATTAGGCACAGTGAGTTGCCTGTGTTAAGTAAACTTAAATACCTTGCATAACCTAGTTGCCTACATCAAGAGAGAAGTGCAGTATGCAACCACACGATAGGCCTGTTCAAAAATCAACTTTTTCTTATTTTCATAGGTTTCTGTACATTTTCCCATGCTTTTTGACCTGAAAAAGCCAAAAATCACAACTATTTTGACCTAGGATGTTGGGAAGCATTGCCGCATGGAGCTTTAAATTTTCTGCCTTGAAATTGGCCAAAGCACCAATTCCAGGGTCCCTTGAATTATGTTTTGCACTTTAACTTTTGATCTAAAGAAGATAGAGCAACAAATTAGGTATCAAATGAAAGAGCATAAAATTAATAAATAATAATAATAATAATAATAATAATAATAATAATAATATAATAATAATAATAAATAAATAATAATTAATAATAATAATAATAATAATTATCTATCATTTTTCAGGAAACAACAGAAACTCAATCAGAATCTAGAAAACCATCTACAAGTTACAACTTCACAATGGCATTAAGCAAGGAGCTGAGGGAGCTCTGTGGGCGCACAGTTGATATCTCAGAACCTCCACGTACTGTCCACAGGCAGGTGTCAACTGGGCCATCTACCAGATCTCTCACTGAAACTTTCCTGGTTGGATACCCTTCAGCTTTTATCAGTGGTTCCCAGCTTCCCACCAACAGACAGGCGTTCCAGTATTTCCTTAATCTTCAGAATTTACTGGAAAATGCAGGGAGGCCCATGGTTCAAGACCTTGCATATGAAACAGTTGAATCTATCATCCCATTCTGGCAGATGGCTAGGATCAAGGCAATGACCAAGTACAACGCAATGAAGCTCTTCATGAAACTACATGAGAAACATCGTGCTCTGGTGAAAAGCAAAGGAAGAGCAAGTAACCCTGGAGGAAAAAGAGGAGCATTTGTGCTGGAATTAGACAGCCTGTTCGATATAGGAGCTCCAGATGCAATCCAGGAAATACAGAACAACAGACTGTTATCCGAGAGAAGAAAGATGAGGATATCAGGTTCTATGAAGACCAAAAGACTGAGAGGAAAGGTCATATGTCTGGTCATGACAAGATTTTTGAGACAAGATCCCTGCAGCAAGCAGCGAGGAATGAAAGACTGCAGCATAGACAAGAACAAGGTAAAACTAATTACTTTGAATGTCACAAAAAGTTTTAAGTTTTACTCCATTGCGATATTTAGCATGTACTTAACAATTACTGTCTTAACATGTTGTACTATTTACAGCTGCAGCAGAACAAGAGGCAGTTGTTCATGTGGATGACATTACCTGGGGTGACTCAACTGACAACGACGCTAACACAGAGGACATGGATTACCATCAGCCTCGTCCTGGATGTTCTCACCATCAAGACACTGTGACTAGTGTGACTTTGATGTTTCCAAGGAAGGTCATGGAATGTGATGTCATCTGCAATACAGCTGATCATCTTGGTTTATCAGACAATCAAGTTACTGCCATGGTTTCTGCCACCTTGAAAGCTGGAGGGGCTGATCTGGATAACTTCGTCATCTCAACCTCAACAACACGTCGCAACAGAATGCTGTCCAGGTATAATATCAGCCAGAGTCACATGTCCAAGTTTTGTGAAAACCCCCCACAGTACGCCGCTGCCTTACACTGGGATGGAAAGTTGCTCAAAGATGTCTTGGGCAGTGAACCTGGAAGTACCTCAGAGACTTTAGCTGTGCTAGTGTCTGGTCCACCTTCATACACTGAAGGAAAGTTATTGGGAGTACCTGTCATCGACAATTCTTCTGGCACAGCTCAGGCTGAGGCTTCAATGGATTTACTGGAGACATGGGAACTTACGGATAATGTTACTGCCCTTGTTTTTGACACTACATCCAGTAACAGTGGAGTTCACAGAGGAGCTGCCAAACTGCTAGAGAAAATGCTGAACAAAAAGGTGTTTTATCTGGCCTGTCGACATCACATCCTGGAAATCCTAGTAGGAGCAGTTTGGGAGAAGCTGTTTGGGAAGGTGAAGGGGCCAGATAATCCCTGGTTTGAGCATCTGAAGGATGTTTGGACGGACTTGTCCAAGGAAAACCCAAAGATGCTGGCTATCAACAGCAAATGGCTGAAGGAAAAGAAGAACAGTGAAGAAATACTCCAAGACATTCTAACAGCAGAAAGGCTTCCAAGAGCCGACTACAGGGAAATGGCTGAACTGACAGTCATTGTTCTTGGAGGAACGCCTCCTCGAGGTATTCACTGGAGTCGACCAGGCGCCATTCATCAGGCCAGATGGATGGCCAGAAACCTGTACTCCATGAAAATGCTGATGTTTGCAGATCAACTTGAGTACGACGAAGACACTGTATCAAAGCTGGAAAGACTCAACACCTCCCTTGCGCTGTTCTACACTCCTGTATGGATGATGTCAATGTCTGCTGCAGATGCTCCCGTGAATGATCTAAGTCTAATCCAGGATATGTTGAAGTACAAGAAAACTGACCCAGAGCTTGCTCATGCAGTACTTAATAAGATGGAAAACCACAAATGGTACCTGACGCAGGAAGTCGTGCCATTTGCCCTGTTCAGCAGTAGATTGAGTGACACATTGAAGCACGACATTGCTGCCCAGTTACATGCCACTGAGAAGCCAGACAGCTTCAGAACAGGAAAGCCTCTATTCCAGAGTGTCACAGCTAAGACCACCCTGGTTGATCTCATTGGCCCAGAATCACATTTCCTGCTGGACACACTGAACATTGGATCCGAGTGGCTTCTGGAACCTGTCACGTCTTGGCCACAGAATGAGGACTACAGAAAAGCGTTGGACTATGTTAAGAATCTGAAAGCGGTGAATGACATTGCTGAACGTGGTGTCAAGATGATGAGCGACTTTGCAAATGTCATAACAACAGATGCCAAGCAAAGGGACTATCTCCTTCAAGCTGTGGAGTTCAACAGACGCCACTTTGACAGCTTCAAGAAACAAACTCTCAACAACTGACTGTGTAAATGTCATTATGAAATTAATCATCATGTAATGCTTTCACTTCTTGATCGATTAGACTTGTGACAAAATGTTAATCTCAAATTGTGTCATGAATAAGGCGCCTTGTCTGCCTTGAGTGTGAGAAAACAAATTTTGTGATATTTCTGAAATCTTTGTATGTACCAATGTGCCATTTCTTGTTCCAAGACTATCATAATTGTATAAGTTAGAAAGAGGATTAAAAACACTTTAATTTGGTGCCTATTTTATTGCTCTATCTTGTTTAGATAAAAGGTTATAGTGCAAAACATGATTCAAGGGACCCCGGAACTGGTGCTTTTGGCCGATTTCAAGGCAGAAAACTTAAAGCTCCATACGGCCGTGCTTCCCAACAACCTAGGTCAAAATGGTTGTGATTTTCGGCCTTTTCAGGTCAAAAAGCATGGGAAAAAGTACAGAAACTTATGAAAATAAGAAAAAGTTGATTTTTGAACAGGGCTAACCACACAACCTACAACCAGACACGACCTTCAAAAAATAAAAATTAAAAAAAGGCATGGTGGTTTCCTTTTTACCATTCGGCTGCACTAATACTGAAGGAAAATAAATTTAATTTAACTAAAAACTATTTAACAAGGTCTTTTGAAGACCACATAACACAGAACTTTTAACAAAAAAACAGGCTTTTTACCACTGACTGTAGGCATTAAATCTGGTAGAAATTTCCACTGGATCACCAGGTTGAAAGCAATCATCCATAGGCCAATAGTTTTTTCATAGAAACCATGTATGAAATTTTTGCAAAAAAATGTCTCCAATGTTGTTGCATGAAGCATAACTAAAGTGGGAGCACACCACTTTCATGGACCATGTGTTAAGTCATTTGGGTTCCAACTACAATGTATTGTACAAGTTTTTGTCTCTCTTTCCAGGGGCACACTGCAGAATTTCCTGAGATCCTGAACTGTCAATTAATTGCTTTCCTCCAGAATAAACAATAACCTTCAAATTTTGATGCTGTATATGTCTTGCACCATTTGCCAACAAACTGACCAGTGTCATCTGTAAGACTTAACCAGTCAGAACTAAAGTGTTTTTCACCCCTTGGCATTTTTGTTATTCAAGTTGTCCATGTCCAGTGTGTGTGAAAAAGGTGTACCATACTTTTCTGTAGAACTGCCATATATGTACTATACAATTCTAACTAGTAAGCAAACATCCATGCAATTAATCTATCACTAGAAGCCCACAGTCCCAAGCCACAAGTTCTTGCCTTTTGAGCACACTTATACACTATCTGAAACAATTAGGGTAGTACACTATTAGGGAACAGTTGTTGACTCAAATCTAAAGGTGCATTTATCTTACTAATGAAAATATCAGCATCCTCCTGTATCTTTCAGACAATTCTACATTGTCAAGAAAAGAAGTGAAGAAGTTAAAAGAAACACAAACAGATTCTGCCTTCAACAGGTTTCATGAAAATATGAGTAGAAAGAAGAGCTATGGAGCCAATGGTTGCTAATCCTTTCAGATAGGAGTATTTATTGAGCATGTAAACTATCAAATTTATCTATGAAGTCATTTTGCACTTAATTAGTGAAACAATTTGCAAAAGAGGTTCGACAGATGTATGAAGAACTAATAAACTGGAAAAGAAAAATGAGCGAAGTTATGAATAGGAGAGCATTCAATTATATACAAATATCATTTAAACCAATGTTGGGTAAACCACCCCCTTTTTTTTTTTAATGTCCAGCCCACCCATGATTTTTGGGGTTTAAAAAAAGAAACATGAAAGTGGGAAAAATTATTTTTTCAAAATGTTATTAAATAATTAAACCATACTTCTTGTACAAGCTAAATTATGATTACATAGGATGCTTATGCATCTAATAAGATGGAAGTTAAAGCAGTTATTAGAGTCATGGTTTTAGACAAAAGGTAGTACTGTACAGTAGTCTTCATCATCACTCCTCATATCTTAATTGCCCAATTTGAAATGTGCTTCGCAGGGGATCATCCCAGATACCTTAGCTTTGTGGCCCTAGCCCATAAACTGCATCACACACACACACAGGCATCTGCCTCATCTCATTGCCTATCAAATGTTATTTTATCATTGGTATATGGTATTGTATACAGGGTGTTTCACAACCAGTCTGCCATACTTTGGGAGTGATATTGAGTGAAAAAGTTAATACAACATAAGTGCTATTTTCAACCACTGCAGAGCTACAGACTTTTTAAGATGTGCAAACAACAAATCCCTACTTGTGTGTAATTCAGTAGATGGCAGTGCTGCTGTTAAGTTTCAGTTAATGAAACTACCACTACTAATCCTGTTTTTTTCTTTCAGTTGGTTCTGATTTGTGGTATGAGACACTGTGTTGCCCTAAGGTAAACAATCAAAATGAATCAACAGTTCACACCTGCTGAATATGCTGATATCCATTTCATTTATAGATTCTGTGATGGTAACAGCAGAGTGGTAGTTGAGGAATATTGAAGATGTTTTCCAAACTGCTGAATACTGAACAGACAAGTGTTTAGTGACACACACACACCAGAGATTAAGGGAAACAGGGCCAATTGTTCCATGTAACCAAGAATATGTAGCAGAACAGCATATTGCTGTGGAGGAGTACATGCTGGACCTAGTACAATGTAGCCCAACTACCAGTGTTCAAAGGACTTCCAGACGAATTGGTGAATCCACATCACATGTATGGCAAATCATACATGATGAGGGTTTGTATCCCTATCATTTGCAATGTGTGCAAGCTCTTCAACTGGATGTTTACAATAAACATGCTCAATTTTGCCAGTGGATGATTATGCATCCTCAAATTCTTAATCACATACTGTTTAGTGATGAAGCACAATTCATTCAGGATGGCATTAACAATAGACAAAATTCCCACTTGTGGTCTGCTGATAATCCCCACAGTATCATTGAAGGAAACTTTCAACATCAATTCTCAGTGAATGTTTGGTGCAGTGTAATTGGAGATCAGCTGATTGGACCATTCATTTTGGAACAAAGATTAACTGCTGATATCTATCTAAACTTCCTGATGAACAAATTGCTGCTTTGGAAGGAGGGTGTGTCCTTGGAGACAAGGCGCAGGATATTCTTTCAGCATAACGGGGTGCCACCACATTTTGGTTGTCATGTTACGGATTACTTGAATCAGTGGTATGGGAATTGTTGGAGTGGTTGTGCTGATTTAATATTGTATGATTATATAATAATATATGTATGATTAACCATGAAATGTTACTCCACTCTCTCTCACTCAGTGAACAGATTTTAATTTTGGCAGAAATATTATGATACAAATATATTATTTGTATCATAATATTTCTGCCAAAATTAAAAATGAAAAAACTCACAAACATAGGCAAAATAAGTTTTTAGAAGTGGGTTAAAAAAAAAAAAAAAAAAAAAAAAAACTGGGTAGGCAAAAGTGGGTTACTTTGTAACTGGATATGAAGGAGCATCACAAAAGACGTTAAATACTGACTGCATCATTGCAGTCAGTAACTCCATATGGGGCTAATCCTTTTGAGACTTTGGTGATTGCTGCTACTACTGCTGCTGCTGCTACTACTACTACTACTAAGCAGGGCCATTTCCTCCAGTCGGTGAAATAGGTGACTGCCTAGGGCTCCGCAGCGGTTAGGGTGCCCATCAGCCTTGGCATTTTATGTTTAAAGTTATTCATAATTTAATAATTTATAATTTATTTATATTTTTTATATTTATTGTTATTCAAAACTAAAAAATAAAATCCTTTATTTTCTTTTACAGAATTATTTCAATCTGGTAATTTTATCTGGTAATAAGTATTAATCATAAGGTTGGCTGGCAATTATCATATGATGAGATCAGTGTTGGAGTCCTCGATGCCAGACTCGATGCCGATTTTCCACGGCCTTGGCCTCGCTATGTAATGCCTCGGCCTTGTCCTCGGCCTCGACACCTTCTGGCCTCGAAAAATACACCGAGGCCAGTCGAGGCTGCCCATTTTGAATTAATTTTTATATTGGATATTTTTATTTCAATAAGAGTGGTGAGAACACCATCTTTCTCTCGCGATCAGACAGGTAGCTATAACTAAGTAATAAGTAACACAATGTCATTTATGTTAGAATACAAATTTAATAAATTAATTTATAATACAAATAATTAATCAGTGGGGAATGGCGTATAGGAGCGATGGAGCGATCGCTCCCCCTTGCATGAAACGATAAATATTAATTTGACAGAAAAAAATATTAATTTTAAGATATTAAAATAAATATTCTTAAAATATATTTTAAAAATTCATGTGACATGAAACTTATAGCATAGCTTGAAACAGTGTACCACTGTTTGAATACAAAATAATATTGCAGCCGGATGGAGCGATAAATTTTTTGCTCAAGTAAATATAAATTATATGTTACTGGCCTCGGCCTCGGACACTGTGGCCTCGACCTTGGGTCGGCCTCGAACACTGCGGCCTCGGCCTTGGTCTTGGTCTCGGAGGTCGTGGCCTTGACTACAACACTGGATAAGATCATCTATGATTTCGCTTCAAAAAAGTGTAGGAGGCAAAATTTCTGAAGGATATGATAGGGATTGAATTTGAAACAACCTGCGTATTTATTGTGTGAAATGTTTTTAACCCTTACGTTGCTAATGGCTGCTTGAGCGCAGCTCTTGTGCGATGCTCATGGCTGCCACAGCTCTCCGGTAAAAGTAAAAATGCAATGCACCATTATATTAGCTTATTGCATATATATACAGGGCGTCCCAAAAAAATGTATACACACTTTAACAGCTGATAGCTCAATTGATGTTTCTTTCTTTCCAAGTTAAACCCATTAGAATTAATAATGGCAGTCAGACTAAGCTTTGAACAAAGGAAATTCATTCTAAAATGCTACTGGAAGTGTGAAAACGCAGTTGAAGTGCAAAGACAGTTTAGGAGGGAGTTTCAAACAGATCCACCAACGCGACTTACCATCACTCGAATTAGAGATAAGTTTGAAGCCGATGGAACTGTTCAGAATGTCCACAAGAAGCGTTCAGGAAGACCACGGACATCGACAAGCCCCACAAAGCAAGAAAGAGTACTGGAAACGTATCACCAAAGTCCAAGAAAATCTGTGCGGCAAGCGAGTCGTGAGGTAGGAATTTCAGAATCGTCTGTCCAACGCATTTTGAAGCGCTGTCAATGGAAAAGTTACATTCCAAGATTAGTCCATGCTATTAATGAAGATGATCCTGACCGAAGAGTGGAGTATTGCGAGTGGTACTTAGCACGATGTGGATGTGGATTGGACGAAGGGGTTTCGTAGAATACCCTCCGCGTTCACCAGACCTCACACCACTAGACTTTTTTTTATGAGGATACTTAAAAGACAAAGTCTACGCTATGAAACCTGCAACAGTCGCTGAATTGAGAGTAGCCATTGAACGAGAATGCACACAAATACCAAACGAAATGTTTCGTGATGTTTGCGATTCCATTGCTTCGCGTTATCAGCAGTGCCTGGACCAGAACGGACGTCAGTTTGAAAACAGGCATTGACAAAACAATTAAATAATGTCTGTAGATTCTATTACATTTTGAAAATGAAATGTATTTTAATAAACACTGCCTTTATAATTATTTAAAGTGTGTATACATTTTTTTGGGACGCCCTGTATATATGTGTATATATATATATGTGTATATATATATATGTGTATATATATATATGTGTGTATATATATGTGTGTAATATATGTGTGTATATACACACATATATATATATATATATATATATATATATATATATATATATATATATATATATATAAAAGTATATGTACAGGGTGATCAGAAAGTCAGTGCACCTATTTTACCAATATCACTATATAGGTGCACATTGACTTTTGATCACCCTGTATATATATATATATATATATATCACAAAAAATGTACTTTATTTTACTCACCACTGTAAACTGAATGTCCTTTGAAAACAGTAGTTGTCCTTTTATAAATAAAAAAAGTTTTTTCCTTTTCTAAATAATATTCTTGTATCCTTCCAACAAAAAGTTTTTCCTTTTCTAAATAAAACATAACTTGTATCCTTTCAATAAAACATTTTCCTTTTCCCAAACATCACTATTAGTACTGTGCCAATGTGTGGAAATCACGAAAACATAGAAGGCACAATGGAATCTTACATTCGATGCACCAAGTTGTAACTTTTGTTATTTTTGTCATTTTTACCTTTGAATTGAGGCACACATGGCATCTTCTTTGAATACGTCTTTTATCACCCTGTCCTATCAGTGCCAAGTAATGCCATGTGATATAATTTCTGGCGAGAATTCTATCTGGGGCATTGGCAATAACTCTACCATGTTTTGTTTGTGTGACTTGTCCATGTTTAGCCAACAATTCTTGAATCACAGCTAAACTGAATTCCCAAACTGACACTTTCTCTTTCATTTTTTCTATATACAAATGATGTGCATTCAATACAGACATGTCTAGCAGATGAAAAAACATTTTGAGAAATAAGGGCCTACTAATTACTATATGCCTTGTAGTGGCAATGCATGACGCAAAGAAAAAATATCGTACAGCATGAATATGAATATGTATATATGTATATATGTATATATATATATATATATATATATACAGGGTGGGCCGTAAGTTTCCATACATAGGAAAAATTAAACGTTTGTTTTTATGTTTCAGATACCCTAAGAATATGCGTTTGACGTAAGATCTTGTTTACTGATGAAGCAAATTTTTACGTCAATGGAGAGGTTAATCGGCAAAACATACGTTATTGGAGTAATGCTAACCCTAACTGGCTGAGTCCGACGAAGATGCAAGGTGCCGGTAAAGTGATGGTGTGGGCCAGGATATGGGGTGACAGAATTATTGGACCAATTTTTGTCAGTGGAAATCTTAATGCCGAAAGGTATCTTAATGCCGAAAGATATCTTAACATGTTGCAAGAAGAGATTTTCCCATCCCTGCTAAACGAGGAAGGTAACTTCCCAGTTTACTTCCAGCAAGATGGAGCTCCACCTCATTATGGTCTTCACGTGCGTCGGTATTTGGATCAGCAGTTTCCGGATGCTTGGATTGGTCGGCGTGGTCCTGTGGAGTGGCCTCCCAGATCCCCAGATCTCACCCCCCTTGATTTCTATCTTTGGGGGCACTTGAAGGCCATGGTGTATCAGGAAAAGATACGAGACATAAATCATCTAAAGGAACGTATCACCAACGCCATTACAAGCATAACGTCAACTGTGCTAATGCGTGTTCATCAACAGTGGGGAACACGTATTGAAATGTGTTTTCAAAACAATGGCAACCATGTAGAGCATATTATATAAATAAAAATGGTTGTCCATAAAAAAATGTTTATTTTTCCTATGTATGGAAACTTACGGCCCACCCTGTATGTATATATATATATATATATAATATATATATATATATATTTATTTATTTATAAATGAGAAAATGCTTATTCAGAAGAAAGATAATATGTAAATAATATGCAAAACATCATACTTTACGCTCATATGCCTGAATGGCCTGGGTAAAACCCAGTAAAAATTCACCTTTCAAAAACTTAATAAATCGTATAGTGATACCCATAATTTCGATTTTCTTTCATGCAGATTAGAAAATATGATAATTTTATGGGTATATAAACTAAACTGCAAAAAATTTGTTCGCTACCTGGATCCCTGGAAAAAATTAGAAAAATTCCAAAATTTCCAGGTTAATTAGCATTTTGCTGACTAATCATCTGCATAGCAGAGCGCTGCGTAAGGGTTAAAAATGTATAAATGTGTTTGTTCAGTGTGCAGTGTTAATTATGTTTAAAAATTACAAAAGCACCCTGACTTTCAATGAAAATTTGATTTATTGTGTGCAATGCTAGTTATAGGCATATTCTTTAAAATAAATGAAAAAAAGTTAGTAACCATTTTATGTATTGTGTGGGGCATGGGAGACCGTGCATCATGCGAGTTCTCAGTCCACCCATACATTCCAGACCCGACCCGTTGCTTTACGGGCAATAAATTTGGACACGTCAGTTCAGTATGCCGACAGCCACAACAACTGTGCATACGTTGTGGGGATATCACCCACCCAGAATGATGTCCCAACTCGGCTAAATGCTCAAACTGCGCTGGCACACATCCTTCGTTGTCTCGTGAATGTATCATTTTTAAGTTTGAGGAGGAGGTCTGGGCCCTGTGGGTGGCAGACTTCATCAGCCTCTGAGAGCCGCGAGACAGGATGCTGAGTCGGGAGGTGAGGCTGGGGGTCTCTTATGCTGCAGCACTCGGCTCACGGTCTGAATCCGCCACTCAAACCACCAACTACTAATCCCCCCTCCCGACCAGGCTCCACACCAGACCCGGCAGCCACCTGTCCCCTACCATGCACCCTAACCATGAATCTTCAGAATTACAAACTTCCCAGAACTCTGGAATTGGAAATCTTGGTTCCTGTCTCCCAGGAACCCCGCTGTCACCGCACTCTGAGAACACACCCAAACATAGCAACTGGGCTAAATCAACGAAGTGGTGACACCGGAGTGAGTCTCCATGCAACAAGCCTCTCTTCTCCTAAATCCAAAAAAAGAATTCGAGCACCTACACCCTTAACCTCGCCTAAGATGACCCTCTCACCCTCGCACTCACCCCTGAAGAAGTTGATAGTAGTCACTGCTGACATGCACGAGCCACCGCTTAGGGCAAGAGACAAGGTAGATAATCCTATATCCAAGTTTCCAGTGGGTGTGGCACTGGCACGCCTACATGGTGTGACCAGAGTACCTTCGGCCGCACCCCCGAGCCTCATGAATCTACCCTTACCCCCTGGTGCCATCATCTCCACCCGACCACAAGAACACCCTGGCTCATCCCCCTGTACCCCCATTGAACCAGCCCCTCCCATACCCTCTGGCTTTTCCCTTATCAGCCACCCAGACTTTGTCCTCTCCCCGACCCACCCGGTTTTACTGGTACTCCCTGTCATCACCCAGGTGTCCGTGGAAACCACAGACAAACAGGGAGGTGCCAATATGGACAATGGAACCCTCCCCTGTTGCATGTCCACTGAACCCTGCCTAGAGACTCCTCACCTTCTGAGCCCGCGATGGTCGCTGGGCTGCCGCGATCCACGCCTCCAGTCCCATTCGGTCAACTCGGCCCCACAGTGCCCGAAGGGGTTGGCAGGTTAGCCAATTCCCTCCTTGGTGAATGGCAGGAGACCTGACAGGCCCCCGACTTACCCCCTGCCATCATGAACCTAGATCTCCATCCAGTCTAACTCTCCAGCACCTTCACCCTCTCCACTTCTCCCTTGTCAAACAATGGATCCTCCAAAAGCAACAATCCTACAATGGAACTGTAGGGGAATCTTCGCAAATTACGAAGGACTCAATTTCCTGATTGCCTCTGCTCATTTGGTGTGTCTGTCTCCAGGAGCTAATTCTGGGGACCAGACCAATGCCCTGCCCCACAGGATATTCTAGCACTACCGCTCCGTCTCCTACCTGCGCATGAATGGGGGGGGGGGGGGCTGCCACCCTCATCCACTGTACAGTCCCCTTCCACAACCTCCCTATCAGATCTTCATTACAGGTGGTTGCTGACAGGACACAGTCTGCACAATCTACCTCCCCCTTCACTCCCAAGTTTCCAGCGATGACCTGGTTGAGGTTGTTCAACAACTCCCCAGGCCATTCCTACTCTTGGGCGATTTCAATAGTTGCCACCCCCTGTGGGGTGATAGACCTCCATTTTTGTGGCTCTGACCCTCAACAATGCCTCTCAACCCCTACCCATCGCATGGAGATATGGTGGGCCAGAGCCATTGTTCGCCGTGTGATGAAGAAAGCACACCGAGCTTCCTGGCATACGTTTGTATCAGATACAGTATCACCATCTCCACACCATCAGCTACTATCTGGAAGAAGGTACGGAGTATTGAGAGATGACATGCCCCCTGACCCCTGGTTCTCCGAACTAATGATGGGCTTCTCTGTGAACCTAGGTCAGTGGTGAATCTTCTGGCATCTACCTTTGCTGCCATCTCCTCCACAGACAACCCCCATGCACTGGCCCATAACAAGAACTGCTCACCATCCCTCAACAACTCCTACAATCAGCTATTCACCATGTGAGAGTTACAGGTGGCACTGGCCTCTAGATAGTCTCCTTCCCCTGGCCCAGATGGTATCCCCTACTGTATGATACAACACATCCATCCTACTGTTTCTACTAAATCTCTACAACCGTATATGGATTGAAGGCACCTTCCCCTCTCGGTGGAGAGAGGCCCACATCATATCAATCCCCAAACCCAGCAAAGACCCCCTTGACCCCAACTAACTATATAACCTTTGGTTAGCTTCCGCCTGAATTGTTCATTCTGACAAAGGTCAAGCTTTTCACTCCACCTTAGACCTACAGTTTAACGTGGAATCCGAACCACGCCCCATCAGCAGCCCAGCATCTTAACCACTAGGCCACCTAGGGTACCATTTATCTACCAACCACTTTCTGTGTGTGGAAGGATGAACAGCTGGGTTTTGCTATGCGCCGGCTGCCATCGGGTCTCGAACCCAGGGCCAATGGATTCGTAGTCAGCAACGCTAACCACTACACCACTGAGGTGCCCTATAAATCAATTGCATTAACATGCTGTGCCTGTAAAATCTTTGAGAAAATGATTGCCACATGACTCTCCTTTCTCCTTGAAAACACTGACTCCCTCCTAGCTACCAAGTCTGGCTTTCGACAGTTTCGCTCCACTACAGACCCCCATCCTACTCCTCAGCTGGGATATACAGAATGCCTTCAATAGGGGACAGTTTGTCCTGTCCACTTTTTTTGACATCCAGAAGGCCTACGACACCACACATCGTCTATCATCCTCGGTGAACTCCAAAATTTGGGTTTCGTCAGAGCCCTGCCAACCTTCATCAGGGGATTCCACTCCTCCCAGACCTTTCAAGTACGGGTGGGCTCAGTCCTCTCTGACACCTTTGAGCAAGAGGACGGGATCCCACAGGGAAGCATCCTCAGTATCATATGCTTTTCACTGGTAATGAACACGGTAGCAACATCCCTTCCACCTACCATCTGTTCCTCCATCTACGCAGACGACCTTGTAATATGGTTCGTGGGGCAGGAAATGCCCGTCGTCCAACAACAAATTCAGCTCGCCATCCATCGGGTGGAGAGGTGGGCGACATTAGTTGGTTTCCATCTATTCACCTCTAAAACCAAAAGCATGGTCTTCAGGAGAAGACCCACAGCCATACCTGCCTCCTAGGTCATGCTATACACGGCGAGCCCCTCGAGGTGGTGTCCACTGCGCAGTTTCTGGGCATGACCTTCGACCGACGGCTCAACTGGGTTCCCCATCTCAGGCACCTGAAAAACACACTCCAGCATCGCCTCGCTCTCCTAGACCACCTTTCCCACACCATGTAGGGCTTGCTCCTCCATCTTTACACTTCCATAGTCTAGTCAAAGCTGGACTATGGGAGTGTTGTATACGGATCTGCCTTCAGCACCTCCCTCCAAATCTTGGACCCAGTACTTAACAGGGGCCTCCGCCTCTCCACTGGTGCCTTCCGATCCTCCCCAGCTTCCAGCCTTCAAGCAGAATATAACTACCTCCCTCTCACCCACCAACAGGGTCTGTTCCTCAAGAAGACCTCTTTGCACGCGGAGGCTGCCCTCGTCACTTCTGTGCACAGCAATTTTGGAACCTCCACCCCAGGGTCAGAGCTGGCACTTCATGGAAGCAGTTCACTTTCCTGGATTTTTCCAACATGGCCCCTCTCTCAGTCACCCCCATCTCGTATCATATCCATCCTCCCTGGCTCCTCACCACTATCAAGTTTTGCAGGACTTATGTGCCCTGCCAAAAGCTACCATGACTGCTACAGTATACAAGTCGTTCTTCCAAGAACACACAACCTAACACCTGAACGCTGTCCCCATGTATATGGATGGTTCCTGATCAGAGGTTGATGTGGATGCCTCAGTGGTGATGGTGACCTATCCACTCTCTAGATCCATTCCCCTTCCCAGTGAGGCCTCTTTCTTTTCAGCTGAACTCTCTGCTATTCTGGAAGCCCTCAACATTATAAGCACCCACTCCGCCAACTCCTATGTCATCTACTCATATTCCCAAAGTGCACTGCTCTCCCTTGAAAAATTTAACACCCCCTCATCCACTTGCCTGCACAATCCAACAAACCTTCCACTCCTTAACGACATCCCAACACAAGAAGGTCACCTTCTGCAGGGTCCCAGCACATGTTGGTATCTGGGGTAATGAGGCGGCAGACCATAAGGCGAAGTCTGCTTGTTTGCTGCCAGTTTCCACCCGGCCCCTCCCTTTCACAGATTTTTTCCCAACTCTCCATTCCATCTGGCACCAGGAATGGGACCAGGTTTCTCTAAACAACAAACTACAGCAGATAAAACCTAAGCTTGGATATTGGGCTTCCTCATTCCATAGGTCCTGTCATAAGGAAGTGATTCTAGCCCATCTCCACCTCGGGCACACATGTAGCACACACACAGTCACCTCATGGCTAAATTGATGGCCCCACTCTGCCCTACCTGCCATACCCCCATCACCATCATCCACCTTCTGGTCAAATGCCCAGATCTGTCTGACTTCCACCACAGCTGTTTCCCCTATCTGTCTCGTATCCCAATGTCCGAACATGTCCAGTCCATACTTGCTGAAGGCCCCCACTTCACAGTGGAAGCAATTTTCTCATACCTCACCCACTCTCAACTACTTCACCACATCTAAATTCATACCCCCCTCCCATATATTCAATAACTGAACCTTTTCATCCCCTCAGTCCAACACTCCCATCCCAGCGACACTAACCACCCTGTCTCACCAAGATATGTACCACTCTAGGTGCGAACTGGCAGTTAAGCAATGGGGGAGCGAAAAAAAACTATATATATATATATATACACACACACACACAGTATATATATATATATATATATATGAATAGAAACGACATAAGTATTAAGGAATTGGAAGGCCCTGGGTTCGTTTCCCAGGCGGTTCGCCTCATTTTTCATTATTTCGTTATCTCTCCTCCTCGTGTGCAGAAACGTTCCTTAATACTTATGTCGTTTCTATTCATTTATATACTGCGCGGTCATTGCAGTTATTTGCATATATATATATATATATATATATATATATATATATATATATATATATATATATATACAGTGAGGCCTTGCATAATGAATTTAATTCGTTCCAGAAGGTCATTCATTAACTGGAAAATTTGTTATGCAATGCATTAGTTCAATGGGATTTTCAGTAATTTGTTCCAGAGCCCAAATTTTGACCCCTTTTGCGCTTGTTTACCCATTTTTTAAATGGGTTCACCTTCTTCTGCTTGAATATCCTGGGATTTTGGGAATGATACACAAGCATAGGCTTAATCTTCAGGTCCCCTGATGCATTCCCAGCCATAAGTAAAGTAAACCGGTCTTTCATTGGTTTATGGCCAGGCAGTTTGGACTCTTTTCTAGTAATGTAGGTTCTGTTCGGTAGCTTTTTCCAAAATAGGCCAGTTTCGTCAGCGTTAAAAACTTGAGGCAAATAATAATCCTCCTCAACAAGTTCTGCAAATTCTATTTTAAATTCCTTTGCTCCCTCAGTATCAGCACTTGCAGCCTCACCATGCCTTATAATGTTCTTAATTCCTGACCTTTTCTTGAAATTTTCAAACCACCCACGACTTGCACTGAATGATTCATATCTTTCAACTGATGATCGAAGGGTTTCCTTAATTTGTTCATATATTTGCACTGCCTTGTCACTAATGAATGCCTTAGTAATGGATTCCCCCTTCATTTCCTTTTCTCTAATCCATATCAGTAAAACTCTCTCCATTTCAGCAATAGCTTCCTTTCCTTAAATAAGTCTACTTGTAGCATCACTTACTTTAGTTTTCATAATTTCTTCCTTCCTAAAAATCGTCGAAACTGTACTGGCAGACAATCCATATTCAGCAGCAAGATCTTTGGTGCTCGTTCCAGATTCACTTTTTTTAATAATGTCCTGCTTCATCTGGAGACTGATAGTTTTCCTGGATTTCTTTGGAGCATTAGCAGATGATGAAGGTCTTTTAGGGGCCATGACTACACGTTTTATACACTTATAAAGCTAATAAATTAAAATTTAATAGTGAGCAATTGTGTTGTACACAACTGCTCATGACAGCTACCAACCTCCAACTGAACAGAAAACGTGTTATTACGTTTTTCGTTACCAAATTCGTTCTGCAAGGTAAAATCGTTATTTAAATCAATGGAGCCTTATGGAGGTAATTCATTAAGCAAAAATTCGCTATTTAAGGCCTCATTGTATATACACTAGGGTTATAACTTTTAGACTTTTTTTCAAATAAAAGATCTCCTGTATAATAAATCGATGAACTTTTGCTTAAAAACAATGAAAAAGACCCTAATTCCTCTCAGTTTTTAAAAAAGGTCACCCCCAAATCAAAAGTTTGAATCACCATAACCATATATTTACGTTACTACTCATAAGTATATAAATATATTATTATTAGAGGGCAGACTTTTAGGTTTTAACCTAAAAAATATTTTCGAATTTTTCAGTATGCTAATATATCGTGATCGCCCGAAAAATCACTTCCGGTGCTCAAATTCGATGACTAATATCAATCCACCCATACAAGAAAATTCTAGAACACACGACATTGTTCTTCATGCACTCGCAAATTGTATAAAAGCACGAAATGAAATCAACCAAATCACTTGTGTCCAGTATTGCGCAATAGTTACTCAACTGTTCAGTTCAACTCAACTTCAGGTAAGCTTTTATTATTTGTAATATGTTCGCTTAATTAAAAAACGTAGCGAAATGTGGAATTCGCTTCTGCACTGTTGAACATTCCAGAACATTTTTTAAATTTATTAACCATAATAATTTGTCGAATTTTTCTTCCATTTTAACACGTAAACAAAAGCGTATCCAGAATGTTTTGTAGAGGGGAGTCAAACTCAAAAAATATATAGAGCCCAAAATATTTGGTGATAAATATTTTCATGACACGTTCTATGGATGTTCTAAAAATATTTTCCAAAATATTATCACCTAAAAAATAAATATTTGGTCATATTTTTTCACCTAAAAATCCACCCTCTAATTATTATATTATTTCTATATATTATATTAATATTATATATATATAATATATATATAAACAAACAAACAAATCAACTTAATACCTTTTTATATCTGTTTCAGAAGCAATATAATGTCACACAAGAAAAGTGATACTACCATACAGAAGAACAAGGATATCTGGACCAATAATCTGGTGAGATTCCAGCAGTCACATAGAAGAAGAGGAAGTGTGCCTTTAGAAGAATCTTCACTAGAAGAAAAATGCAGAATGCCACTCCAAATCCAAATCATTGGACGGTACCAGTTTCTTGGAACAGAAATCAAAGGAAGAAAGGAGCGAATAGTGGAAATTTCCAAAGAAGTTACAAAATTATGGAAGAATAAATTGAATTTTCCGCATGTGTCAGATCAAGTAATACGAGCAAAGCTTGACAAGGTGATGAAGACTTATGATGAATGTGTCAGGAGGGGAAAATATGATGCCCTGAATGAACTTTTTGATATCACTAAAGTAAATGGCCAATGGTTATCCTCGGAAGACAAACGACTGTACCACCTTCAAGTGGAAAGCAAAGGAGAAGTGGGGTACTCTACAGGTCAAGTTGCAAGTGAAGAAACGATTCACCCTTCAAAGAGACGAAAATTGCCTGCTGAATCAGCATCAACATCTTACAATCATGTATCTGGTGGTAGTGGTACTGAAGAGAGCGAGCATGAAGATGAAGATGAGAGTATTACTCCACCAACCAGAAGACATAACAAAAGTAAAGTTGCAACCAACTTGGTGACATCCACAGGAGTATCAACAAGTAAAGCCGCTAAAATATGCAAACAGTTGTCACTTGATGGTATTGACATTCCAACACCAAGTCAAGCAGCAACTTACAAGTCAGCATACAAAGAGGCTGCTAAATTGAAAGAGGAAATGATTGAAAATTTACAGATGGAAGAGTGGTCTTTACATTTTGATGGAAAGCGCATTGAGGAAAATGAGTATCAAGTAGTGGTACTTAAAAATGAAAGAACCGAAGTAAAATTGGATGCATTGCGTCTGAAAGATGGCAAGGCTGAAACTATTGCTGAAGGAATTGCAAAAGTTATTGATGAATACACCTTATGGAATGCAATAAAGATGATCGTTGCTGATGCAACAAGTGTTAACACTGGGAAAAAGAGTGTTGTTGTTGTCAAATTGCAACGAATGTTCTCAGAGAAGGGTATCTGCAAACCACAATTTATCAGTTGTCAGCATCATATTCTGGACAGGATTCTCCGCTTGGGAATGGACGAAGATCTTGGTGCTAACACCAGTTCTCCAAACATCGAATATCCATTTGTATCCCAACTGGTGAAGAATTATGAGGAACTAAAGACACAGTTTGTTAATGGAACAGAAGAGGTCCTCGAGAAATCAGGATGGAGAGATGATATTAAGTTTTTGTACCATCTAACACGGGTGTTTAGATTCTTTGAAGAAAAAGGGAATTTTCCTTTGATTAACTTTCAGAAAATTCCAAACATCAGCAATGCGAGGTGGCATTCAAGAGCCATTCTAGCTATCCTTGCATTTATTCTTATACCTACAACAAGGAAGACTTTGGAGAAGGTATGCAGATTCATTTCATACAACTGGGCAGAATATTGGTTTACTAATCAGATGTACAATGAAAATGACTTCAAGAACTTGTCAGAAATATTGAAACCTTACAAAAAAGCATCGAACTCATTGGAAAATCACTGGAAGCAGGAGCCATCCCCACTCAAGATACCAAGAAGTAATCAGTGTGCAGAACGTGCAATCAAAGTTATGCAGGAACTGTATGCTGCCTGCAGAAACAAAAACAAACTGCAACTTCGGTTTATTCTAAGCAATAAGCAGTAATATATGTACAAGTATTATAACGATTATGTTGTGAGTTCTTTTATTATATTACATGGAATATGCAAAAAAGTTACGTATGCAATAATCAATTTTTTGATTTCGGGGTGACCTTTTCTAAAAAGATATTAAAATGAAAGTTCATTTCTTTGTTTTTAGGCAAAAGTTCATCGAATTAAAGTACAGGAATATTATGTTGTAAAAAAGTTATAACCCTAATATACACACAGCAATGCCCCGATTAGTGTGGGTTCAATTAGTGTGGTATGTACTTTGACACCAACTTCCCAATTAATGCGTGTATTAATTCGATTTAGTGCGGATTTTTAGCGCCGATTGTACGTATGGTACATACATATGTACATACTATACTGCAGTCTGCTGAGTTAGAGCTAGGAATTAAAGAAATAGATAATGGAAGTGTTCAAAAATTAGTCCAGTCTCATGATGAGAAACTTAATGATGAAGACCTTCTTAATCTAGAACAACAACATGCATACGAAGATCAGGATGATCATGATGAAGAAAATGAAATTGAAACAGCAACAAAGGAATTCACAATAAAAGAACTCTATGAAGTGTTTTGTGATTTTGAAGCTGTGAATCAAAAAATAATGGATGCAGATCCTAATGTCGAGCGCCCCATGCAAGTTCGTTGAGAAATGGAAAATGCAATTCGCTGCTATAGAGTAATGTACCAAGAAAAAAACAACTTTGAAGCAAACATCTCTGTTAAAATATTTTGTCAAAAAATTAGTTTTAGTATTATTTTTCAAAATGTTGGCAACAATAACCAATTTTGCATAGATTACAGTTCCCGATTAGTGCAGTTTCACTTAGTGTGGCATTTTTCTAGCACGCATTACCTGCACTAATTGGGGTATTGCTGAATATATATATATATATATTATGAACCTTATGTTGTTTCGTGCGTTGGTCTCTCTTCACACAGAAGTCAAGCTGGTGGCCCTGCCTCTAGGTCTGGCTTGGTAGAAGAGCGAGTTGCTTTCATGCGCTCTCCACCATACATAGCCAGGCACACCTGGCTCATCTGGTACTGTCCTGAGCCAGGCATCCAGTCTTCTCTTGAAGACTTCAACTTTGACCCCCATTACGTTTCTGGGGTCCTTTGGAAGCTGGTTGAAAAGTCTTGGCTCCCTGATAGCCAAGCTTTTTTCCTTCAGAGATGAGGAGGTTCCTTGTCGGGCCTTTAATTTGGGAACACTACACATTCTACCTTTCCTATTTTCCATTATTGTTTGAATGGTAATTGGGTTTAGTTTTAGGTTTGGTACCAGTTTTTTTATAATTTTCTGTATGTAGATTATGGTGTACCTCTCTTCTTCTTCTTCTTTCCAGGGAGTACAGATTTAGTTTACGTTGTCTTTCCCAGTAGTTGAGTTCTTTGCACTTTGCAGCCATCAATCTTGGCTGTGAAATGCCTTTGCGTTTCTTCTAGTTTATTAGCTTCTTCCTTTTTATATGGGAACATCAAAACTGAGCAGTATTCAAGTTTTGGTATAATCAGTGTTTTTAGCGGGGGAATCATTAATGTCCTGTCCCTTCTCTTAAACATTCTTAGTACCTGTCTGGCGACTCTCTCTGCTTTATTTATCATTATCTGATTTTGTGTTTTGAATTTCGCATCATCTTTCATTATTATCCCAAGATCGATCGCTTTCGTGCTTCTCTGAATTTCCTGTCTATCTGGAACATAATATGCAGTGTGTTTAAGTTCTTCTTTTCTACCATATCTCAGGAGCTGAAATTTCTCAGTGTTAAATGACATGTTGTCTTCTGACCATTTGTATATTTTGTTTGTGTCCCTCTGCAACCTCCACATCATGTACATCACTGATTTTTCTGCTGATCTCTGTATCGCCTGCAAAGGATGTTACTATACTGTTGCTGTTTACTCCACTGTCGATGTCTGTTAGCATGATAATGAACAGGAGTGGAGTTAGTACTGTCCCTTGTGGTACTGAGCTGCGTACTTCCGATTCTGATGATATATACAGGGCATCCCAAAAAAATGTATACACACTTTAAATAATTATAAAGGCAGTGTTTATTAAAATACATTTCATTTTCAAAATGTAATAGAATCTACAGACATTATTTAATTGTTTTGTCAACGCCTGTTTTCAAATTCAAACTGACGTCCGTTCTGGTCCAGGCACTGCTGATAACGCGAAGCAATGGAATCGCAAACATCACGAAACATTTCGTTTGGTATTTGTGTGCATTCTCGTTCAATGGCTACTCTCAATTCAGCGACTGTTGCAGGTTTTATAGCGTAGACTTTGTTTTAAGTATCCCATAAAAAAAAGTCTAGTGGTGTGAGGTCTGGTGAATGCGGAGGGTATTCTACGAAACCCTTCGTCCAATCCACATCCACATCGTGCCAAGTACCACTCGCAATACTCCACTCTTCGGTCCGGATCATCTTCATTAATAGCATGGACTAATCTTGGAATGTAACTTTTCCATTGACAGCGCTTCAAAATGCGTTGGACAGACGATTCTGAAATTCCTACCTCACGACTCGCTTGCCGCACAGATTTTCTTGGACTTTGGTGATACGTTTCCAGTACTCTTTCTTGCTTTGTGGTGCTTGTCGATGTCCGTGGTCTTCCGGAACGCTTCTTGTGGACATTCTGAACAGTTCCATCGGCTTCAAACTTATCTCTAATTCGAGTGATGGTAAGTCGTGTTGGTGGATCTGTTTGAAACTCCCTCCTAAACTGTCTTTGCACTTCAACTGCGTTTTCACACTTCCAGTAGCATTTTAGAATGAATTTCCTTTGTTCAAAGCTTAGTCTGACTGCCATTATTAATTCTAATGGGTTTAACTTGGAAAGAAAGAAACATCAATTGAGCTATCAGCTGTTAAAGTGTGTATACATTTTTTTGGGACGCCCTGTATATATGTATATATATATATATATTATCACATTACACATATATATATAAGGCAGATGTTTTGATGCATATTTGGCAAATGATCAAATGATCAGCTAATGGGGTTGGGGGCCCCCCCAAGTTTTTTTCTTTGTCCAAGGCCCCCAAAATGCTAGAAATGGCTCTGATTATAGGCACACTGCTCTCACAAGGAATGGCCACACCAGAAAGTGCAACATGCACCTAAACAAATCTAACTTCTCCCTTAAATATCAGGTCATCCCATTAGTAATGTCATTTTTTATGATAGATTAAATTTAAACTAGTCCTACTCGGTTTAAGCATAAATTTTCTGAAGGTTATATCTAAGAGGAGATCTATCGCGTTTCGCTACATACTTTACAGACCTCAACCAGTGAAGATGTGTTTTTTGCTTTATGTGAATCCCTCATAAACATGGCAGTATCAGAAGAGCATATCAGGCATATAATGCTTTACGAGTTCAAAAAAGAGAATAGTGCTACTGAAGCAACGCGAAACATTCAGGATGTTTATGGCAACAATATTCTGCATAATAAATGCAAAAAACTTCACTTTTTTCTATGTGAGGGTCAAAATATGAAAATAAAAACCCACTCTAATAGACAGAGTTTATTTCCACGACAGTTTCGATGCCCACTGGCATCCTCCTCGGGTGGATACAGAAACACGAATGAACCAAAACAAGAGGGAAAAACAGTCCAGGGACTGACCGTTAAGAAATTCGCACCTAGGTTAGATCCCATTCTCCCGACACCGGAAGGGCATTTTCATTAAGTACATTCGCGCAAATTTAAAACTATCTTCCTGTTCTAAACATACAGATTCTAATATATTTTTTTTTTTTACATAATTATTACATTTATTATTAAATTTATTACATTTAATATTGCATAATTATTCATTACAGAAATTATAAATTTATTATTACATTGGTTATTACATTATTGTTTACTATACAGAACTTATAAACCGAAAAATGAATGAAAAAGCCGATTAGGAAACAATCCAGCGACCATTGAGAAATTCGCACCTAGGTTAGATACCGTTCTCCCAACACTGGAAGGGCATTTTATTACAGGGTCCGCTTATAAGTACATTCCCACAAATTAAAACTATCTTCTTGTTCTATACATACAGATTCTAATATTTTGACATAATTACTGCATTTATTATTACATTTACATTTTTTATTATTACCTTTACCCTAATTATTAAATTTATAATATTACCTTTATTATTACATCTGTTGCATTTATATTTATTTCCACAATTTATTACTTCCATTATTACATTTACTAAAGACGAGTAAGGAAACATTCCAATCCAGAGACATTTAAGAAATTCACACTTAGGTTCGAACACGTTCCTACGACTCCGTAAGGGATTTTTTGACCAAGAATCTCATTAAAGGGTCTAACTTATAAGTACCTTCGCACAAATTAAAATTATCTACTTTTTCTATACACACAGATTCTATTATTTTTCTTTTGACATAATTATTACATTTATAAAGTACCTTACTTGATTCCCAATCTATAGCATGATTATTTTGGCTGGCGTGATAAAAAATGGCATTATTAGTATTACAACTTCTGAAGGCATATTTGTGTTCTTTAATACGGGTTTCAATATTTCTCCAGTTTCTCCACGTATACTAAAT
The DNA here is from genome assembly GCA_023014485.1 of Bathynomus jamesi. NCBI lineage: Eukaryota > Metazoa > Arthropoda > Malacostraca > Isopoda > Cirolanidae > Bathynomus > Bathynomus jamesi. Next base: position 352,721 of record JAJOZX010000451.1, read on the forward strand.
CACAACTTTTACAGGGAATGCTGTAGACACAGGCTTGTTCCTCTTTTGCCACGTTATTCCTAACCAATTTACTTTTCACGGTAGACGAATATTTGAACGCCAAAGCAAACTTAAAATCTTTCGTCAACGGTTTTACTCTTTCTAAGCCGGCAATGTAAGGCAAACTCACATATTGTTTTTGGTTAACTGAAGGTTCCCGAGGGGCAAAAAAGATTTTCTGGCTTTAAAATACGCCTTTCTGATAAACCACTCGGGATATTTTAAATCCTTAAAAATGTTCCAAATCTTTGAATTTTCCGGGTCCAGCAAATGTGGGCTACAAATCCTGAGTGCTCTAGAAACATGGAAGAAATAATTGAGCTTTTAACCCCTTCATCATGATATGAAAAATAATGAATGTACGAATTACAATGAGTAGGTTTTCTATAGACCGTGAAATTGGGCTTTCCGCTTTCGTTAATGACCAAAACATCTAGAAAAGGTAATTGTTTGTCGTTCTCCCATTCATATTTAAATTTAATAGAGGGAACAAGATTATTTAATGACTGAAAGAAAGTGTCAAAGTTGTTCCAGTGGTCAGGCCAAAGTGAGAAAATATCATCTACATAACGAAACCAATATTAGATTCCTGGGACATATTGTTTGCAACAATTCCGACTCATAGTATTCCATGTATAATGTACTCAGTATTAGGGACAAAGGAGACCCCATTCCCATACCAAAATGTTGCAAATAAAATTCTTCACCAAAGGAGAAGGCATTATTGGTGACACAGAGTTTCATCAGTTCTAAAAATACAGATGTGGGCATGCCTAGTTCTACGTTACATGTTGGCAATTTTCTATCTAAAAAACTAAGTACATCATCAATGGGAACTTTCGTAAACAAGGACTCAACGTCAAAACTGATCATTCTTCCCCGTTTTAAATCTAAGGACATAACTTTGTTAATAAAGTCACAGGAATTAGTGATGTGCGAGCCTGAAAATTTACCAACTAATGGGGATAATTTATCTGCAAGAAATTTTGATAACCTGTAACTAAAGGAACCCCTGTGTAAAATAATGGGACGGAGTGGTATATTAATCTTATGGGTTTTGGGTAGGCCGTAAATATGGGGGAGTTTGGGGTTAATCTGTAGAAATCTTTTAGGATCAATCGCCAGGACATCTTTTAATAAGTTCCTGATGGTTTTGTTGAATTCGGTAGGAAGACGCTTTAGGGGGGACGATCTCACTTTGGCGTAGGTGAATTCATCACTAAGTAACGCTTCAATTTTTTGTTTATAATCACACTTGTCCAAAATAACCACAGTGTTACTTTTGTCCGCTTTAGTGACAAATATTGCTTCATTCTTCCTGAGCTTGTCTAAAGCTAACCGGAATCTTTTGGGAATAGAGTCCAATGAGTTGAAATGTTCCAGAAACTTGCTCAGAATCAAACCATTTAAACACGGAATATCCACCCTGGAATTAACTACGGAAGACAAAATCTAAAACAATGTTTTTATTGGGTTTAAGGGCAAACGACAGCCCTAAATTTAGAACTTCCTTTTCGGATTTGGATAAGACATATGTCGATAAATTTAAAACGGAACCTTCCACCGCACACTTTGACCAAGCACTTTCATCACATAAATAGGATAGCTTTCTGTTAAGCCGTTGTTCAGTGCGTCTAGTCTCCACATCGCATTTATAATCTGCAGTTTCAAACAGCACCACAAGTAGTTCACACGACATGCGATTTAAGGACGCATAGACAATTTCTTAGTTTGAAATATGTATGGTCAATTTCTCTTTTAACACACGGAATACGTTCCTTCAAAATTTCCATGGCAAAATTCGGAAACAGTGTATAGTCCTTCCTGAAGGTAAACGGTATCAAGGACTTTGGGCACACTTGCTCCACTAAACACTCTTGCAGGAACTTGAGTTGCAGCTTCTTGGTCTTCACAGCCACTAGTGTTTTTTCATATAGACGAGAGGAAGATATAAGTTGGGGAAAGGTAACTAAGAAGAAGGTGAATAGACTTTATTAACAAAGTTATGTCCTTAGATTTAAGACGGGGAAGAATGATCCGTTTTGACGTTGAGTCCTTGTTTACGAAAGTTCCCATTGATGATGTACTTAGTTTTTTAGATAGAAAATTGCCAACATGTAACGTAGAACTAGGCATGCCCACATCTGTATTTTTAGAACTGATAAAACTCTGTGTCACCAATAATGCCTTCTCCTTCGGTGAAGAATTTTATTTGCAACATTTTGGTATGGGAATGGGGTCTCCTTTGTCCCCAATACTGAGTACATTATACATGGAATACTATGAGTCGGAATTGTTGCAAACAATATGTCCCAGGAATCTAATTTGGTTTCGTTATGAGATGATATTTTCTCACTTTGGCCTGACCACTGGAACAACTTTGACACTTTCTTTCAGTCATTAAATAATCTTGTTCCCTCTATTAAATTTAAATATGAATGGGAGAACGACAAACAATTACCTTTTCTAGATGTTTTGGTCATTAACGAAAGCGGAAAGCCCAATTTCACGGTCTATAGAAAACCTACTCATTGTAATTCGTACATTCATTATTTTTCATATCATGATGAAGGGGTTAAAAGCTCAATTATTTCTTCCATGTTTCTAAGAGCACTCAGGATTTGTAGCCCACATTTGCTGGACCCGGAAAATTCAAAGATTTGGAACATTTTTAAGGATTTAAAATATCCCGAGTGGTTTATCAGAAAGGCGTATTTTAAAGCCAGAAAATCTTTTTATGCCCCTCGGGAACCTTCAGTTAACCAAAAACAATATGTGAGTTTGCCTTACATTGCCGGCTTAGAAAGAGTAAAACCGTTGACGAAAGATTTTAAGTTTGCTTTGGCGTTCAAATATTCGTCTACCGTGAAAAGTAAATTGGTTAGGAATAACGTGGCAAAAGAGGAACAAGCCTGTGTCTACAGCATTCCCTGTAAAAGTTGTGATTTAGTATACGTGGGAGAAACTGGAAGAAATATTGAAACCCGTATTAAAGAACACAAATATGCCTTCAGAAGTTGTAATACTAATAATGCCATTTTTTTCACGCCAGCCAAAATAATCATGCTATAGATTGGGAATCAAGTAAGGTACTTTATAAATGTAATAATTATGTCAAAAGAAAAATAATAGAATCTGTGTGTATAGAAAAAGTAGATAATTTTAATTTGTGCGAAGGTACTTATAAGTTAGACCCTTTAATGAGATTCTTGGTCAAAAAATCCCTTACGGAGTCGTGGGAACGTGTTCGAACCTAAGTGTGAATTTCTTAAATGTCTCTGGATTGGAATGTTTCCTTACTCGCCTTTAGTAAATGTAATAATGGAAGTAATAAATTGTGGAAATAAATATAAATGCAACAGATGTAATAATAAAGGTAATATTATAAATTTAATAATTAGGGTAAAGGTAATAATAAAAAAATGTAAATGTAATAATAAATGCAGTAATTATGTCAAAATATTAGAATCTGTATGTATAGAACAAGAAGATAGTTTTAATTTGTGGGAATGTACTTATAAGTGGACCCTGTAATAAAATGCCCTTCCAGTGTCGGGAGAATGGTATCTAACCTAGGTGCGAATTTCTCAATGGTCGCTGGATTGTTTCCTAATCGGCTTTTTCATTCGTTTTTCGGTTTATAAGTTCTGTATAGTAAACAATAATGTAATAACCAATGTAATAATAAATTTATAATTTCTGTAATGAATAATTATGCAATATTAAATGTAATAAATTTAATAATTATGTAAAAAAAAATATATATATATTAGAATCTGTATGTTTAGAACAGGAAGATAGTTTTAAATTTGCGCGAATGTACTTAATGAAAATGCCCTTCCAGTGTCGGGAGAATGGGATCTAACCTAGGTGCGAATTTCTTAATGGTCGGTCCCTGGACTGTTTTTCCCTCTTGTTTTGGTTCATTCGTGTTTCTGTATCCACCCGAGGAGGATGCCAGTGGGCGTCGAAACTGTCGTGGAAATAAACTCTGTCTATTAGAGTGGGTTTTTATTTTCATAAATATTCTGCATGTGAGGAAATGTCAAAGATGGTTTCAAAAGTTTAGGAATGGTGACTGCTGTTTGACAGATGCAGCACGCTCTGGATGCCCTGCTGAGTTTGATGATGACCTGCTGTTAGCCGCACTTGAAGAAGACTGTTCAACAACTGTCGAAGAATAGGCCCAGAAACTCAATTCATCCCCATCCACCATCCATCGACATTTGCAACAACTCGGGAAAGTGCCTAAGTTAAGAAAATGGGTGCCATATGAATTGTCGGTTGACAATCTGAGGGTGCGGGTAAACATTAGCACAGCTCTTCATTCCTGTGAACTCCAAGATCCATTTTTGCACCATTTAGTGACTGGTGATGAAAAGTGGATACTGTACCAGAATGTTAAGCGCCGTCGACAGTGGGTTTGTGCCGGATAACCAGCGACACCACAGCCAAAACCAAATCTTCACCCTCGGAAGGTGTTGCTTAGTGTTTGGTGGGATAAAGGTGGTGTAATACACTTTGAAACCTTACCACACAACCAAACAATCACCACTCAAGTTTACTGTCAACAACTGGATTGATTGAACACTGCACTAAAAGAAGAGAGACCTTCTTTGGTTAATTGGAAAGGAATCGTGTTCCACCACGACAACACACGTCCTCATACCGCTCGGATCACTTCTGCAAAAATTGAGGAGCTTGGTGGGTTGGAAAAACTTCCACATCCTCTATATTCTCCAGACCTTGCGCCTTCAGATTAATTATCATCTCTTCAGGAGTTTGCAAAACTATCTTGATGAGAAACAGTATACTTCTTTAGATGACCTGCACACCAGTCTTTGTATGTTTTTTGCCTCAAAACTGCCTGAATTTTATAAACATGGCATTGAAAAGCTTGTAGGACGTTGGCAGAGTGTCATTGATTCTGATGGAAAATATATACTAAATTAAAAAGTTTGTCGAGTTTTTTCTTGTCCTTCAAATTCTGATCTAAAAAACATTACTTATGGGATGACCTGATACAATAACCATTGCAAAAGCTTCCCCATGTATCCCTATCCCCACACACCTCCCTTCCCATTTTAACATTCAACCCCCTCTCTCTCTCTGAAGTACTCTGATCCTCCAAAAGAAAAATAATAATTATAATAAAAAAAACTTCCATTATCTTCTTCCTCCATCCCTGCAACAAATCAATCTCAATTTAAAGTTAAACCTTGTCACCTTCCAACATGTTACCATGTTATTACATTTCAAACAAAATTGAAAATATATTTTTCTGTAATTTTGTTAGGCAGCCACAAGCAATTATAGGTGTATGGTGAAATATTGGAGGGTTGAACCATGTATAATAAAGGTATACTGCATGCTTAAAGACAGGTAAGGAAGTCAATTTTTTTCTGAAGATGACTAAAGGTTAAAATATAGGAGGGCTGTGACCAGTGACCACTGGTTTGGTTTAGTTTTTTAGATATATGGATTGTAAGTAAGTAAGTAAGTAAGTAAGTAAGTAAGTAAGTAAGTAAGTAAGTAAGTAAGTAAGTAAGTAAGTAAGTAAGTAAGTAAGTAAGTAAGTAAGTAAGTAAGTAAGTAAGTGTGTGTGTAAACTACTAGTAATAAACTAGGAGTATAAGAATTAAGGTCCTTAAGATGGAGAAACACACTATCTGGTGTGTATCCTTGTTTATAGGCAATTGATCCACTAAACTGTTCATCATATATTATCTTGCACTTACCATTGCTTCTGCATCTTCAAACATTTGCACCTGCTTTTGAGCTTGCTGGATATCATCAGTAGATGTGTCCAAAGTGAAGGTTGTAGAGCGATTTAAGGGAATTTTAGTGTCATCTGCAGGTGAAGGAATGGAGCCCTTCTGGCAGCCCTCTTGCAAGATAAACGTAGCTGATGGCGAAGATAGCCCTCTTGAGCTGTGATTGGACACATTCGTGGCATCATGCAAGGAGGGTTTCTGATCCTCACCTACTTCTGTCTCCACTTGGCCTTTGGCATCAATATTGAAAGTATTAGAACGAGTGGTTCTCCAATTACAGTTCAGGTTGGGACTTTTTGATGTAGAATCGAATTTGCTGCAAACTTCCTTCAATGAATCTAGAAAGAAAAATCATGAGCAATAATTAATTTTTGAACTAGAAGAACTAACCAAGAAGAGGTCTACTAAATTTTCATTTTAAAATGTTTTCACTTTTTTTAAAAATACTCTCTCCTTTACTGTCAGAAATAATATATATGTATTTGTACATATTCTTCCCTCATTTTATCTTTGTATTGAAATTAAACTATTCTGAAAATTGTGGATCAACTCAATGTTACAAAATTGGTCTTCATTATTAATGTATCAATTGTTATTTCATTAATGAGCTTTAATAAATTCCAATTTAAGGCTTTCTGTATTTTAAGCTTATAACAGCCTCTATGACAAATTATGTTGGCCCCAAGATAAAAAAAGTATGTAAATATGTCTCCTGAGGTGCAATAGCTGGTGTACATCTTTAAACAAGTACTTGTACTCAACTAACTTGTTTGCAGGTCATCAGCAGGTACGCTCAATGGACTCTCTTTTCTGTCTGGTTCAATTGCCTGTGAAATATAGACTATTAAGCATGGACTACTTATCATTTACAAGCAGTATTATTGGGTCATTCCATGTCAAAACAACACAACAGTTTTCATGACTACTTTGGATTTCAATGAAATTTACAAAGTTAGTTGGGTCTAGTAAGTGACAAATATGAAATTTCACTCGTGTATGTCAGTTTATTTCAGAGATAGAGCATTTCTAAAGTTTAATATTTTTTTTAACTTTCCCCCCTTTTTTTTTGTTTACTAAAGCATTTATAACTCTGGGCTTAATTTAGATAGATAATTCATTCTGGTACCAATGTAAAGCTCTTAAATGGGGCTTTTATTTGATATGCTACACAAGATATTTTCACTCACCTTGATTTGTTTACCTTAACCTTAGTTCGGTTTATAAAAAATGTATTGCTAAATTTCTTTGAGGTTTTTCTCCCCAAGACATTTTCCAATTATTTTAGTACCTTTTTGGAAAATTTCATGGTGGGACATGAATGGGATGGGGAAATACAAATTTTTTTTAAAGTGCTCTGATGCTACACTGTATGATTAGTCATGTCCAGATATGATAAAAAACAACCTTGGATAAACTGTAATGTAAAAAGAGCAATCAGAGAAAAAACAAAAGCATTTCATAAATTCAAAAGAACTAAAAATGGCACAGACTCCAAAATATATAAAAGTAAAAGAAGCATTTGCAAGAAAGCAATCAGAGATAGCAAACGAGACCTGGAAAAAAAGCCTAGCCAAGAATTCAAAAAACAATCCTAAGAAGTTTTTCAGTCACTTCAATTTGAAAAGTAGAGTGAAAAAGAAAATTGGCCCCCTCCATATAGATGATAAAACTATAGATGATAATCTCGAAATAACTGAAGAATTAAACAAATACTTCTCATCAGTATTCACAAATGAAAATTTAAATAATATTCCTGATCTTATACTACCAGGACAAGATAGAGAAATAAATGAATTAAGGGTAACAAAACTAGATATCCTAAAAGCAATAGATAAATTAAAAATTGAAAAATCTCCAGGGCCAGATGAAATGCATCCAATAGTCATAAAAGCTGCCAGAAAGAATATAGCACAGGCACTAGAAATTTTTTTAATAAATCATTGATATGTACTGAAATTCCAGAGGATTGGAAGAAAGCAGATGTGGCTCCAATCTTTAAAAAAAGGAAATAGAAACTTGGCAAAAAACTACAGACCCATCAGCCTCACCTCCATTATTTGCAAATTACTCGAAAGTATCATTAGAGGTAAAGTTGCTGAGTTCCTTGAAGAGTGCAACCTTATAAATGATAGCCAGCATGGCTTTCGAAATGGAAGGTCCTGTCTAACCAACCTGATTGAATTTTATGATGGAGTCCTATTGCATTTGGACAATAAAGAGCCAGTAGATATAGTATACTTAGATTTTGCAAAGGCATTTGATACTGTTCCTCATGCAAGATTGTTGGTAAAAGTTAGAGCCCATGGTATAAGAGGTCATATAGCTGACTGGATAGAAGAATGGCTGAGAAACAGAAAACAGAGTTCATCTAAATGGAAATAAGTCTACTTGGAGACCCGTATTGAGCGGAGTCCCACAGGGGTCTGTGCTGGGACCTCTGCTTTTTGTTGTCAATATAAATGATCTAGAGAAGGGCCTATCATGTAAACCTCAAAATTTGCTGATGATACAGAATTAGGCCATAATGTTAAGTCAGTAGCAGGAGCAATGACAATACAAAAAGACTTAGAGTAACAGCCTGGGCAGATAAGTGGGAGATGATATTTAATGTTGATAATACATTGAATACAAATCACCCAATATTATAAAGCAACTATACATTTCATATGTGAGACCCCTCCTCAAATACTGTATTCAATTTAATAGTCCCTATTTGATACAAGATATTGAAAAACTGGAAAAAGTACAGAAACGAGCAACAACAATGATCCCATCTCTAAGACAATTGACATATAAGGAAAGACTGGCATATCTAAACATGTTTTCATTAAAAAGGAGGAGGTTAAGGGGTGATATGATAGAGGTGTATAAAATGATAAAAGGGTTAGATAAGATAGATTTTGAGTCTCTTTTCATTAAAGATCACAATAACCAGACTAGAGGTCATAGTATGAATTTAAGCCAAGATGTAGAACAAATTTAAGAAAACATAGTTTTACAAACAGAGTAATTAAGTTTTGGAACAGTCTGACAGAAGAAGTGGTGACTTCAGATACACTTGATTCTTTCAAAAGAAGGTTGGATAGTTTGATGTCTGCAAGGGACATCTGGTGATAGTGTTTAAGCCCATTTTTATTGCATGAATGGTACTAGTTTATTTCATATATATTATGTGCATTTAGGTGATAGATCCCACAGCTCAACACAAGTGTTGTGGGATATAGGGAGGCAGCATCTTCAGTTAGGGGATACTCTCTGTCCTTACACACCCCATTTAGAGAGATTCCTCTGCCGAGCAGTGCCCCCCATAGTACTGTGAGGTATTGAAAAACTCATGATCTTCACTTGCCCCACAAACACCTTTAAATGGGAGACCCAAAATGGGTGCACACACATTTCTACATTACTGTACAGTCTTTACAGCCACACTTACACTTTTCCTCCTAAGTATATATATTGTAATGTATATGGTTGTAATTGTGACTTGGTCCGCAATTGATATGGACCATGACTTATTTTTGGTTTGCAAGGTACTGGTATTGATGGGTACTGTAATGAAATTGACTAGATTCTTTGGATCTGATATATTTGCATGTCAGTTATAAATAGATATATGTAGATTGTAACATATTTGTGGATAGTAGCCTATTATGACTTTGATCCTCTGGATCCAGAGATTCTATCTTTAATTTTAAATTGATAATTAATTAGTTTTGTAAAAATTGGTTGTTGCCAATGTACAGGCAGTTTTTACATAGTGGAACCACCTCGATGGGCCGAAGTGGCCCCTAGTGTGCCCACTATAAAAATTTCTTATGTTCTTATGATCAGTACTTGCAGCAGGGCAAAATGCTTCAGCCTGCCTTTCAGTTTATTATTGGCTCAGGTAATGTTAAGTTGTGTTTCATACTTTGGCAAGTATTTCAGTGATACCTACAGTTACCAAGTAATATTACATATAATTATTATTAACTCAGATGGAAAAGTGGGGGTTTGCACCCCCCCCCATCAGGGTTTTCAGAAAACTCTAAAAATGGTTAAAACTACCTAAACCAAATTTGGCATAGCTGACTGAACATCTTTTTTTTACAGCTTTGGTGAAAGTTTCAAAAGTTTTGACCCAAGGGTCAATTGACCTCAAAGAAATTTAGCAATACATTTTTTATAAACTAAGGTTAAGGTAAACAAATTAAGGTGAATGAAAATATCTTGTGTAGCATACCAAATAAAAGCCTTAATTAAGGCCAGAGTTATAAATGCTTTAGAAAAAAAAAAAAAAAAAAAAAAAACTTTAGAAATGCTATTTCTGAAATAAACTTAGATAGAAAAGTGAAATTTCATATTTGTCACTTACTAGACCCAACTAACTTTGTGAATTTCAATAAAATCCATAGTAGTCATAAAAACTGCTGTGTTGATTTGACATGCAATGACCTTAATATATAAAAATTTTGTTGTTGTTACTCTAGCCTTTATATTGGCTTGTTAAGAAACATACCATACTTGCATTCTCTAGGAAAAACTTAAAACCACAGAATCTAAATAATTTTAAACATGATATATTCCTATACATCATTAAAATATTAAATAGAGAAAAGCAAAACAAATTATACTGGCCTATCACCATCTCATTAGCTCTATATAATTACTATGTAAAGTGCTGTTACTATGGTAATTTATAGTAGTTTATTGTGAAGGAAGTGATTAGCCTATATGAATAAATAATTATTTATAAAATAAATACAATTTTATAATTTTTATTGTTACAATAATTATAACAAAATGAATAATTGTGAAATTGGACTATATTTTTATTTATAAGGGAAGAGGTCATTAAAAGGAAAAATAATCATAAAGCCTAATGACTGAATGCAGTATAAACAGGTAAGTGACTAGTGATGTTAAAAAACGGTTTTTTTTATGTCCATGTTGTTTTTTTTGTTTTTTTTGTCGTTTTTTTTTGTTTTTTATTGTTTTTTTTGTTTTTTTTTGTTTTTTTTAATAATTAATATAGATATTGCCAATTTAATTATAAGGTATACTTTTGCAATGATATATATTATAAAAATAAATAAATAAATAATAAAATAGGCCATATGGTACCAGTATAGAATGTCCTTTTCAGCCTATTTACAGAAAAAAAACTGGCCTCTTTCTTGCACTGAAAGTCTTGTATCTTGAGATCCGTTAAACTTGCGAGAACACTGGCTGGGAGCTGACTGCCCATTGTCCAACCTTTCCAGGACTCTCCCATCCATGCCTCGGATTTTGAATCTCCCACTTAACTATCCTTTAGACCCGCGATGACATCCCCCCCCCCCCCCCCGAGACCATCCATATATATATACATACACATACACCCATATACATATATACCAATATATACATAAATACAGTACTTATATACACATATTTATATTTATTATATACCCCATACACACGCATACATCCAGAATTCCAGATACATACGCACGCATACTCACATATATACCTACACAAACTCATACACCTCTATTTCGCCCTTTCATTACCTCCAAGATCATTTAGCACATACAGTAATATCCATACAGCCAAAAAAAACGATTAAGCACAGACAGAGCAGCAAAGCTAGTATTTATATCCCAAAATGCAAAATTCCAAGAAAGTGAAGTAAAACATGGTGCTACATTGGCTTCGTCAACATCCAAATCTGCAATAAGTACCAGTACCTGTGATATTGAAACTATATGCTCTAATCAATCTAGTGATAATGATTCTTCAATGGAAATAGAATCAGATAATGAAAGTTAAACAGCATTAGGTTAACACAAAGGTTAAACAAAGATGAATTTTTTTTTTTTTTCTATTTGGAATATATATACAGGGTGGGCCGAAAGTCTGGATCCATAGGAAAATATTTATTTTAATACATAAATTACAACAAATGGTAAATACTTAAAATGAATATCAACTTTAACTCGTAAATGCGTATCCGTGATACTGTACAGTGGTTCGTACTCCAGTATAAACAACAAATTATAACAAATGCTCAAATTGGCGGCCTCTGACATCGAGACACTTAGGGATGGAATTTATGATTTTTAATAATTCTTCGAATTGACGTTCTCGAGATGCGTGTTTCATTTGATAATCTTCTTGTTGACTTTACTGGACTATTCGTTAAAGTTTCACATACCATTGCAGAGGTATTTTCATCAGTTGCAGTTTTTGGACGACCAGAACGCCGTCGATCATGTACACTTCCTGTTTCTTTGAAACGTTTAAACAACTTGCCAACAGTCGCATGTGTTACTGGATGCTTATCAGGATGATTTCTATTGAATTCGGTAGCAACTTCTCTGTGTGTAGCGCCCTGTCTTGCGTACATGAGCACAAGTTCTACCCGGTCTTCTGTTGTTAGATTCGAAGCCATTTCTGGGCTGAAATAAAAAAAGTATTTGAGTATTTATACTGGAGTACGAACTACTGTACAGTATCACGGATACGCATTTACGAGTTAAAGTTGATATTCATTTAAGTATTTACCATTTGTTGTAATTTATGTATTAAAATAAATATTTTCCTATGGATCCAGACTTTCGGCCCACCCTGTATATATAATTATATATATATATATATATATATATATACACACACACACTGGTATTCTTGCCAATCACAATTATATATATTGTTTTATACCAGTATTATGTATTTTTTATTATGTATATTATACCAGTACCTGTGATATTGAAACTAGCATATATGCTCTACCCAATCTAGTGATGATTCTTCCATGGAAATGAAGGTTAAACAACATTAGGTTAACAATTTTTTAAAGGTTCAAAAAAAGGTGAATATTTTTTTTTCTATCTGGAATATATATACTGGTACTCTTGCCAATCACAATTATGTATATTGTTTGAAATGAGGAAGAATGTTTTATGTTCTAGTTAAAAAATATATATACATATAAAAAATGAGGGTTTGTTTTTCCTTTCTATTATATACTTTTTGTGTGATTCAGTTTTTCTAAAAGATGACTATATGTACTAGGTATAACCGTATAAGCATGGTAGTATAGTAAATTATAGGTAATACTAATATACTTATTAGATTAAAGGAAGAAAAATATGGAATAAGTTTAAAACAATAAAAAACAAAAAAAACAAAAAAAACAGACTATCTTCGTTTTAAACAAAAAAAACGACAAAAAAAACAAAAAAAACGACACAATAAAAAACGACTCACATCACTATAAGTGACTGACTGATCCTGTAACCTTCATGAGACACCAACGTTAAGAATGATGTAGATATTATAACAATTTCCTTTATTCATATCCCCAAAACTGCACTGTACATTAAAAACTTCTTAGTTGTAACTGAATTGTTTTTGTCTGGTTACTAAAGTTGTCGTCAAAGGGAAGCAGTGTATGTGGTTGCAATGCTGTATTTTTCATAATTTTTAAGAAATTGTTGGCCCTGTATCTACATTATTTTCACTCAAAAACTATATTTAAGAGCAACCAAAACTTTAAAAACTTACACTGTTTAGCTTTGGATGATTAAATAGCTTGCAATAAAGCAAACATACTGCACAGAAAGTGAAATTTAGTAAAGAGGATATAAAATTGTATTAATTTAGTCCCAAGTGAATACAACTGTAGTAGGCTAAACCAAGAGAAATTAAGGGTGTCAATTCAGCCCCAAAATAGTAATTTTTGCACTCATTATCTTGGATTTTAATGATATTTGTATATTACTTTACATATTAGAGAAACTGAAATCCTCCAATTATTAGAGCTAGCTGACCTTTGGTTGCTGAGATATAAAGTCACAAAGTTGTGAACTTGGACCTTTTTATTGAACCACTGGCCAATTTCAATTTGCCATTGCTACGTAACTAATGAAGCTAGAGTGCTGAATTTGGTGTCATTGAAAGCTCTTGAGTAGCTCTTTCTGCTACCATCCATATAAAAAATATATATAATAAAAACTAAAAAAGTTCTCTATAACCTTAACTTTTGACCTTGAATAAAAAAAGCATACCATCTGCATTTTATTCAAGATTTTGTATGTATACACATACTCTCAGGCAGGTGGAACATGCATTGAAAAGCTTAGGATTGGCCAGTGAATGGTATGATAATGGTTATTTTAAACTAATGCTATAATGAAATTTTTTTAACTGAAATGTCAAATTAATCTAATATCCAGGTACTGTACCTAGTAATACTATATACCGCTACCTACTTAGATCAATATTAACATTTCATTATTATTGCACAGAACCATACACATATGATCCAATCTGACTCAGCAGCTGTATGCTCACACCTCGCTAGATATGTTGATTCAACAGCCACATCTAAAAAACATTAATTGACCACCTTGCAAGCTGCATCCTGGCAAATTGGCAGTTGCACATAGTCCTTTCTGTGATGATGGTCTGTGTTGTAAACAAGAGTATGTGTACAATATAATTCAAAATACTGTATGCCAAAGAATAATGCAAGTCTGCATTTCAAATGAAAGTACGAAATGTTTTATTTCTATTATGTGATCTTATACAATTTGAACCATTTTTATGTATCACATCAGGGTTTTTCACAAAATATAAATCAGATATATTCATTCATAGTATGTATTAAACAACTAAATTTCCAAGAGTACAAAATTATAAGAAATACAAAGACAATACAGTTCAAAGTAAATTAATCTCTGATACTTAATTGATACATAATAGATCAATCATGAGTGATCAGTAGGAAAAAATCAGCATTTTTTTTGCTCGCTTCTTATGCTGCATTTCTTCCAAGCCTTCTCATTTCAGAGAACACAGTAGTCTGCCATCATGTTGACATCCCACCTTCCTTGGTATCTTTTTCCCATAGTCTTGATATCCTGGTGGAACCTTTCTCCTTATTCCTCAGTCACACTACCCAAGTTTTCAGGAAAATAGTCCAAATGCGAGTGAAGGAAGTGAACCTTTAGATTTGTGTTGTGGCCTAGCTTTTCAAATATACAGCATGTCCCAAAGAAATGTATACCCACTTTGTTCGATAATACCAGCTATGAGGATAATAAATATATTACTTTTTATATGTTTTTTAATAAAGAATTTTCTCCTGAATCTAAATATGTAATTATTTTTATTAAAAATTGAAAAACAAAAATGTTACAGATGTTTAAATTATAATTATTATTTTCGAGACTTCATGTGTGATATTTTCTAATATTTTAACCGACTGTTTTGAGATACTTATGTTTAGTGTTGATATTGAAGCATAAATGTTGTAATTATTAGTTAATTCAAAAAATTTACAAATTCCATGGTTAAATGACACTTTATCTAAGATGTTCGACGTCTTCCAGAACGTTGTTTTTGTAAGTTTTGCACAGTGCCGTCGGTTTCAAACTTCTCGTATACGTGCAATTGTAATCCGCGTTGGTGGTTCCATTTCAAATTCCCGTCTCCACTGTCTTTGGACTTCTTTTATGTTTTCTGATTTCAAGTACCACTTTAATACAAACTTACGTTGGTCAAATGTTAGTCTTAAGTTGGCCATTTTTAAGGGCAATTCTCACTTACAATAGAAAAGAACAAATGTCGCAGAGTTATAAGATGTTAGATAAGGTTAGAGCAAAACTGTAGTCTTGCCTAATTAGAACTCAACGAAATGGCTAGGCTAAGCTAGGCACTAAACATAAGTATCTCAAAACAGTCGGTTAAAAGGCAGGCCAGGCCATAAAAAAAAATTAGAAAATATCGCACATGAAGTCTCGAAAATAATAATTCTAATTTAAACATCTGTAACTTTTTTGTTCTTCAATTTTTAATAAACATAATTACATATTTAGATTCGGGAGAAAATTCTTTATTAAAACACATATAAACAGTAATATATTTATTATCCTCATAGCTGGTATTATCGAACAAAGTGGGTATACATTTGTTTGGGACACGCTGTATATATGTAATACGCCTTTTCCTCAGGTTTGGGCAAGTCTGGATGACATGGATTACTCGAGAGAGGGTATTATTTAAGTACTCCTGGATGCAGAATGATGTTTCAATGTTCATAATCCTACACTTGAAGAGCACTTTGTGGATCTGATATTTTCTTTTTCCCAGTTATCAAAGTCCAAAGAGAAAAGAAACACAATGGCTAATATGACTTTTAATTTGAATTTAGGCAAGTTAAAATTTAGTCAGTTATAGTGAATCAAATGTTTCTTTTAAACAGAATTAAGAGTTAATAATAAAAGTTCATAGATAAAGAACAAGCAATCCTTAAATGAAAAATTAATCTAGTTACATGATAAATATTGCTGGATTCTACCGCCTTTCCTATCCTATGGTCAGAACTCACTCAGCCCAAATTTCTGATAAAACCCAATTTCCTCAAAAGCTATATCTTTAATGAGCAGATTTATCCTACTAATTCCACTCAGAGATCATCTGGCGCAACCCAGCCTGTCTTCAATCTGTGTCTCCAGGCTTTGGACTCCTCCTCATATATGGTGGAATCAGATTTTCTCTTACATCAGAAACTCAGCTAAGGAGGTGAGATGCATAAGTGAATGAGGATTTCAGGGCAAAAGCGTGTGTGGCATCCAGCAGACTGAGGCTTCTCATGTGAACCTATGTTTGCTATAGAACATGAGAAGAGTGCAGAAGTCTCCAGGTTATGGGTGCTATGTGGGCAGCTGCTGGTAGTAAAATCTTGTTTAGGAGAATCCTGGTTCAAGAGTGGAATATCATTATAGATGGATGGGTTCTTCAATTTCTTGTTCATGTATAACAGTTCCATCCAACCTTAAAAAAAAAATGTGCCAGGTTCATATCAGAAGGTTAGGCTCAGTAGAGAGTACTTTTAGGACATGGCATCAGGGTCAGATCATGTTAGATGTCTGAGGATTTCTTATGGAGTACTCTCCAAAAATTTAAAACAACAACAGTTAGAATGCCAGCATTTTGCATAACTAAAATTCTGTCATGTCACATAAAAGTATAAATGAATACGGCAATTTAAAAGTATTTCACATATGAAAATGTGATTTATAATTGAAATTAAATCTTCAAATTTGGAAGGGAAACTAAATTAACATGATCTCAATTTACATAAATTGCATAAATGATTACAAAGGATGTTGTTTATATGATGTCACTATGTCATTCATCATAAAGGAAATATCTTCACTCATGAATTCTGGCAGCAGACAAAAGCAATTGCTAAACTACTAAATTGTTAAATTTAAAATTCACTTAATTTACATTGGTAAATTTAAAATTAAAACATACTTTATCTACCGTATTTTATGCCTCATAAGACGCTACAAGTGGTAAGACACACCCTATATTTAGCAAAGAATATTTAGGAAAAAATACTTCGAAGATTTATCAGCCTGACAAAAAATATATTCCCATAACTTTATTAAAAGAACATTAAACAAAACAATAACATACGAGCCATGAAGTGATTTTTGGAGACATTTTTCAGGAAAAAAGTACCGTCTTGTGAGGCGTAAAATATGGTATTTCACAAAATATATTTAGTAATTTTAATTCATTAAAATAAATTACATACAGTAAATAATACAAATCAGTATTTGACCAAGAATACATGTTTTCATTTATACAAGTTTTCCATTTAGTAAAGTGAAAGAAATACAGACATAGGATTTGGATCCTTTTGGCTCGTACAATATAATTTTAGGGATTAAATTATTTTAAGGGTCTAGTACTTTTTACCCTTTCAAAAATGAGGGATTTACACATTGAAGAGTTGTCTGTTGGCAAAGACAATTTAGTTAGGTCTGCACTGGTAAAGACTTCAGGAGGAAAATTAGAGAGACCTATACAAAAACTCTATGCTTTAGAAGTCAGCAAAAAAACAAAATCAAGATGAGGCATTTGGGTTACAGGCTCATGAAGAAGGCTTGGCTAAACTTGCAGAAGGTAGTGACAACAATGCCTCCTTGGTGGGAGTGTTAAAATATTTAGAAGAGGAAGAGCCATTATTGTCCCAAAGTGATATGATGACAGCTAATTAATGCAGCATTGTGTGTGTGTGTGTGTGTGATATATATATATATATATATATATATAATATATATATGATACACACAGACAATGCATGGAACAAAGAACTCTTCTGGGATAATTAAATCCATTATAGTCCGAATAAGTAATGGTAAATGACAAATACCATAGTTTTTCTTTTTCATGATGCTGGCCCGACGTGGGCAACGGGTCACTCGCAAAGAGATCCCATAAATATAGCTTCCCTCACCAGCTATCTGCAAAGCAGACAGGATCCAGCTTTGGGACATGGATCTAGGGTTTAAAGCAGCGTAGCCCTGCTACATTTAGAACCTCAATATAAGCAAAAGACTCGCTGCCTTCATGTCAGATTGAATACATCAAAGAAAAAGGGGTAACTATTATATTTTTAGCCAAAAACCAAAACTTAAACCTCAACTGGCAGAATTGAGCGTCCACTTTTCAAGGCATATAACATGTCCGTTTCAAGATGGGAATGAACTCAGAATGGTCCCCTGAGTTTTTTATGATACACACAGACAGTGCATGGAACAAAGAACTCTTCTTTTGCTTATATTGAGGTTCTAAATGTAGCAGGGCTAGGCTGCTTTAAACCCTAGATCCATGTTCCAAAGCTGGATCCTGTCTGCTTTGCAGATAGCTGGTGAGGGAAGCTATATTTATGGGATCTCTTTGCGAGTGACCCGTTGCCCACGTCATTTACCATTACTTATTCGGACTATAATGGATTTAATTATCCCAGAAGAGTTCTTTGTTCCATGCACTGTCTGTGTGTATCATAAAAAACTCAGGGGACCATTCTGAGTTCATTCCCATCTTGAAACAGACATGTTATGTGCCTTGAAAAGTGGATGCTCAATTCTGCCAGTTGATGTTTAAGTTTTGGTTTTTGGCTAAAAATATAATAGTTACCCCTTTTTCTTTGATGTATTCAATCTGACGTGAAGGCAGCGAGTCTTTTGCTTATATTGAGGTTCTAAATGTAGCAGGGCTAGGCTGCTTTAAACCCTAGATCCATGTCCCAAAGCTGGATCCTGTGTGCTTTGCAGATAGCTGGTGAGGGAAGCTATATTTATGGGATCTCTTTGCGAGTGACCCGTTGCCGACGTCGGGCTAGCATCATGAAAAAGAAAAACTATGGTATTTGTCATTAACCATTACTTATTCGGACTATAATGGATTTAATTATCCCAGAAGAGTTCTTTGTTCCATGCACTGTCTGTGTGTATCATAAAAAACTCAAGGGACCATTCTGAGTTCATTCCCATATATATATATATATATATATATATACACACACACACACATGGTGTTTCAGGAGGAAAAGTCAATACTTCAAGAGGTGACAGTATCAATCATTGTGAGAAAAAAGTTCATATGAACATGTGTCTAATTCTGAATAGTTACGGAGATAGAGCTGTTTGAATCTGATGCACACACAGCTCTTCCTCCCCCTTCCCTCCCCTATAACCTTGAACCATGTAAGCTGTAATGTAAGCATGTAACATAAGCAAATCGACAGCTGACTGTTGTGAGTGACATTGTTTGGTGTTTGAAGCAGTGTTAAGAATGCCACACACCTTCACAAATGCCAAATATGCAGATATGGTGTATGTCTACAGTTTTTGCGATGGAAGTGCAACAGCTGCTGTTGCACAATACTATCGACAGTTTCCAAACCACAGAATTCCTGATCGAAGTGTTTACCAGGGTTTTCAACACATTGCATGAGATTGGTACACTTCCCAGCGCTCATGTTTCATCTGAATGTGAAGGTCAACAAGATGTGGATGAAGTGGAAAACATTCTCCAGTTGGTAGAGCATAGTCCTACTACTAGCTCACAAAGAATTTCTACATGTCTCAGTGTACCACACATAAGAGTATGGCGAACATTACGTGAGGAAGGCTTGCATCTATATCATGTACAGCATGTACAACACCTTCAACCAGGAGACACTGCCATGCGACTGGAATCTTTTCATTGGGTAAATGCTAATCGCCAATTGCTTCGATTAATACTGTTCACCGATGAAGCTACTTTCACCCGTGACAGTATCATTAACACTCGTAACTCTCATTGGTGGTCAGACAAAAATCCAAATGCCACTGTGGAAACAAATTTTCAACATCGCTTCTCTGCCAATGTGTGGCGTAGTATCATCGATGATCAGCTGATTGGCCAGGTTACTCTAGAGCAGTGGTTGGGGAACAGGGGTAAATTACCCCAAATGGGGTAAATTTAAAAATTTTGGGGGTAATGCGTGCGGTATGAGACACACCATATGCAACAATTTTAAGAGCAATTGGCTTGTTTTTGTTTACTTTGAAGTCTGGGGGTAATTTCATTTTACTCAAATAGATTTTTGGGTAATACCCAAAAAAGTTCCCCGACCGGTAGGGGAACCGCACGTATTACCCCCAAAAGTTTTAAATGTACCCCATTTGGGGTAATTTACCCCTGTTCGCCAACCACTGCTCTAGAGAATCGCCTTACTGGACAAAGTTAGCTAGAATTTCTGCAAAATGAAGTGCCAGGACTATTGGAGGATGTTCCTTTGGCTACACGCGCTGGTATGTACTTTCAACATGACAGAGCTCCTCCACATTCTACCCATCTGGTGATGCAATACTTAAATCAAACTTTCCCTGGTTGATGGATCAGCAGCGGTGGTCCCATTCAATGGCCACCAAGGTCTCTAGACCCCTCTCTGTTAAATTATTGTTTGTGGGGGTGGATAAAAAGTCAAGTTTACAAAAGAAAGGTGGATACACTAGACAAATTGCTCACGCGCATTTTGGATGCTGCTGTTCGCATAAAGGAACATCAAGATCAACTCGGATGAACAACACGTGATCTTCGCACATGAGTTGCAAAGTGCATTGAGGTTGATGGTGGGATTTTCGAAAACATATTATAAACTAACAAATTTGTCATTTCTGTATCTGATACCATTCAAAATGCCAATGTTTAAACATTAAATGTTAGAAACAGTAATTGGTTTCTTTCATGATTACCATTAATAATGCTTTTGTATTTGTAGATTCAAACAGCTATATCTCCATAACCACTCAGAATTAGACATGTTCATATGAACTTTTTTCTCACAATGACCGATACTATCACTTCCCGAAGTATTGACCTTTCCTCCAGAAACACACCCTGTATATATATATATAATATATATATATATATATATATATATATATATATATATATATATACACACAGGGTGGGCCGTAAGTTTCCATACATAGGAAAATTTAAACGTTTGTTTTTATGTTTCAGATACCCTAAGAATATGCGTTTGACGAAAGAGCAACGAATTGAAATCATACTGATGGCTGGGTCGGGAAGCAGTCGCATGGTTGCAACGAACTTTAACAGAAAACATGGAACGAACATCACACACGACACTGTGGCAAAACTTATTAACAAGTTTCAGAAAACTGGAAATGTTGCAGATCAACCGCGAAGTGGTCCAAGACGTACAGCCACCGATGAAGACACAACAGCTACGATACTTACAGAGCTTACACGGAGTCCCAGAAAAAGTACACGATGGTTGTCTGCAGAAAGTGGTGTCAGCAGATCGAGTATCAGGCGCATTTTGAAAGCAAACAAATGGCATCCATACAAATGGCATCCATACAAATTGCATATGGCACAGCATTTGAGTGAAGACGACCCGGATAGACGGATGGAATTCTGTGAATGGGCATTAACCAAAGTGAACGAGGATGCAAACTTTTCAACTAAGATCTTGTTTACTGATGAAGCAAATTTTTACGTCAATGGAGAGGTTAATCGGCAAAACATACATTATTGGAGTAATGCTAACCCTAACTGGCTGAGTCCGACGAAGATGCAAGGTGCCGGTAAAGTGATGGTGTGGGCCAGGATATGGGGTGACAGAATTATTGGACCAATTTTTGTCAGTGGAAATCTTAATGCCGAAAGGTATCTTAACATGTTGCAAGAAGAGATTTTCCCATCCCTGCTAAACGAGGAAGGTAACTTCCCAGTTTACTTCCAGCAAGATGGAGCTCCACCTCATTATGGTCTTCACGTGCGTCGGTATTTGGATCAGCAGTTTCCGGATGCTTGGATTGGTCGGCGTGGTCCTGTGGAGTGGCCTCCCCAGATCCCCAGATCTCACCCCCTTGATTTCTATCTTTGGGGGCACTTGAAGGCCATGGTGTATCAGGAAAAGATACGAGACATAAATCATCTAAAGGAACGTATCACCAACGCCATTACAAGCATAACGTCAACTGTGCTAATGCGTGTTCATCAACAGTGGGGAACACGTATTGAAATGTGTTTTCAAAACAATGGCAACCATGTAGAGCATATTATAAAAAAAATGGTTGTCCATAAAAAAATGTTTATTTTTCCTATGTATGGAAACTTACGGCCCACCCTGTATATATATATATATATATATATATATATATATATATATATATATATATATATATATATATATATATACAGGGTGTTTGAAAACTTTCTGTACAAATTGTAATGGGGATAGGCAACACCAAGACAAACCCTTTTCGTCTATAAGTGTATGTCCGCTGACGTCACCATTCGGCGCGAGAGGGTGCCGCTGCAATTGGCTAAAAGGTGAAGTGGGCTAGACTCGCGCTTGCCATCGGCATTCTTAAATCGGACGTAGTACGTGTAACATGGAGCGCTTCACGACTGCTGAGATTGCTGAGATGGCTGACATGCAAATGGTGTATGGGGCTACTCCTCAGCTGGGATATACAGAATGCCTTCAATAGGGGACAGTTTGTCCTGTCCACTTTTTTTGACATCCAGAAGGCCTACACCACCACCCATCATCTATCATCCTCGGTGAACTCCAAAATTTGGGTTTCGTCAGAGCCCTGCCAACCTTCATCAGGGGATTCCACTCCTCCCAGACCTTTCAAGTACGGGTGGGCTCAGTCCTCTCTGACACCTTTGAGCAAGAGGATGGGATCCCACAGGGAAGCATCTCAGTATCATATGCTTTTCACTGGTAATGAACACGGTAGCAACATCCCTTCCACCTACCATCTGTTCCTCCATCTATGCAGACGACCTTGTAATATGGTTCGTGGGGCAGGAAATGCCCATCGTCCAACAACAAATTCAGCTCGCCATACATCGGGTGGAGAGGTGGGCGACATTAGTTGGTTTCCATCTATTCACCTCTAAAACCAAAAGCATGGTCTTCAGGAGAAGACCCACAGCCATACCTGCCTCCTAGGTCATGCTATACACGGCGATCCCCTCGAGGTGGTGCCCACTGCGCAGTTTCTGGGCATGACCTTCGACTGATGGCTCAACTGGGTTCCCCATCTCAGGCACCTGGAAAACACACTCCAGCATCGCCTCGCTCTTCTAGACCACCTTTCCCACACCATGTAGGGCTTGCTCCTCCATCTTTACACTTCCATAGTCTAGTCAAAGCTGGACTATGGGAGTGTTGTATACGGATCTGCCTTCAGCACCTCCCTCCAAATCTTGGACCCAGTACTTAACAGGGGCCTTCGCCTCTCCACTGGTGCCTTCCAATCCTCCCCAGCTTCCAGCCTTCAAGCAGAATATAACTACCTCCCTCTCACCCACCAACAGGGTCTGTTCCTCAAGAAGACCTACCTTTGCACGCGGAGGCTGCCCTCATCACTTCTGTGCACAGTAATTTTGGAACCTCCACCCCAGGGTCAGAGCTGGCACTTCATGGAAGCAGTTCACTTTCCTGGATTTTTCCAACATGCCCCCTCTCTCAGTCACCCCCATCTCGTATCATATCCATCCTCCCTGGCTCCTCACCACTATCAAGTTTTGCAGGACTTATGTGCCCTGCCAAAAGCTACCATGACTGCTACAGTATACAAGTCGTTCTTCCAAGAACACACAACCTAACACCTGAACGCTGTCCCCATGTATATGGATGGTTCCTGATCAGAGGTTGATGTGGATGCCTCAGTGGTGATGGTGACCTATCCGTTCTCTAGAGCCGTTCCCCTTCCCAGTGAGGCCTCTGTCTTTTCAGCTGAACTCTCTGCTATTCTGGAAGCCCTCAACATTATAAGCACCCACTCCGCCAACTCCTATGTCATCTACTCATATTCCCAAAGCGCACTGCTCTCCCTTGAAAAATTTAACACCCCCTCATCCACTTGCCTGCACAATCCAACAAACCTTCCACTCCTTAACGACATCCCAACACAAGAAGGTCACCTTCTGCAGGATCCCAGCACATGTTGGTATCTGGGGTAATGAGGCGGCAGACCATAAGGCGAAGTCTGCTTGTTTGCTGCCAGTTTCCACCCGGCCCCTCCCTTTCACAGATTTTTTCCCAACTCTCCATTCCATCTGGCACCAGGAATGGGACCAGGTTTCTCTAAACAACAAACTACAGCAGATAAAACCTAAGCTTGGATATTGGGCTTCCTCATTCCATAGGTCCTGTCATAAGGAAGTGATTCTAGCCCATCTCCACCTCGGGCACACATGTAGCACACACACAGTCACCTCATGGCTAAATTGATGGCCCCACTCTGCCCTACCTGCCATACCCCCATCACCATCATCCACCTTCTGGTCAAATGCCCAGATCTGTCTGACCTCCACCACAGCTGTTTCCCCTACCTGTCTCGTATCCCAATGTCCGAACATGTCCAGTCCATACTTGCTGAAGGCCCCCACTTCACAGTGGAAGCGATTTTCTCATACCTCACCCACTCTCAACTACTTCACCACATCTAAATTCATACCCCCCTCCCATATATTCAATAACTGAACCTTTTCATCCCCTCAGTCCAACACTCCCATCCCAGCGACACTAACCACCCTG
This sequence comes from Bathynomus jamesi, assembly GCA_023014485.1. NCBI lineage: Eukaryota > Metazoa > Arthropoda > Malacostraca > Isopoda > Cirolanidae > Bathynomus > Bathynomus jamesi. The sequence continues at coordinate 377,435 of JAJOZX010000451.1, forward strand.
TCTCACCAAGATATGTACCACTCTAGGTGCGAACTGGCAGTTAAGCAACGGGGGAGCAAAAAAAAAAACTATATATATATATATATATACACACACAGTGAGGCCTTGCATAATGAATTTAATTCGTTCCAGAAGGTCATTCATTAACTGGAAAATTCGTTATGCAATGCATTAGTTCAATGGGATTTTCAGTAATTTGTTCCAGAGCCCAAATTTTGACCCCTTTTGCGCTTGTTTACCCATTTTTTAAATGGGTTCACCTTCTTCTGCTTGAATATCCTGGGATTTTGGGAATGATACACAAGCATAGGCTTAATCTTCAGGTCCCCTGATGCATTCCCAGCCATAAGTAAAGTAAACCGGTCTTTCATTGGTTTATGGCCAGGCAGTTTGGACTCTTTTCTAGTAATGTAGGTTCTGTTCGGTAGCTTTTTCCAAAATAGGCCAGTTTCGTCAGCGTTAAAAACTTGAGGCAAATAATAATCCTCCTCAACAAGTTCTGCAAATTCTATTTTAAATTCCTTTGCTCCCTCAGTATCAGCACTTGCAGCCTCACCATGCCTTATAATGTTCTTAATTCCTGACCTTTTCTTGAAATTTTCAAACCACCCACAACTTGCACTGAATGATTCATATCTTTCAACTGATGCTCGAAGGGATTCCTTAATTTGTTCATATATTTGCACTGCCTTGTCACTAATGAATGCCTTAGTAATGGATTCCCCCCTTCATTTCCTTTTCTCTAATCCATATCAGTAAAACTCTCTCCATTTCAGCAATAGCTTCCTTTCCTTAAATAAGTCTACTTGTAGCATCACTTACTTTAGTTTTCATAATTTCTTCCTTCCTAAAAATCGTCGAAACTGTACTGGCAGACAATCCATATTCAGCAGCAAGATCTTTGGTGCTCGTTCCAGATTCACTTTTTTTAATAATGTCCTGCTTCATCTGGAGACTGATAGTTTTCCTGGATTTCTTTGGAGCATTAGCAGATGATGAAGGTCTTTTAGGGGCCATGACTACACGTTTTATACACTTATAAAGCTAATAAATTAAAATTTAATAGTGAGCAATTGTGTTGTACACAACTGCTCATGACAGCTACCAACCTCCAACTGAACAGAAAACGTGTTATTACGTTTTTCGTTACCAAATTCGTTCTGCAAGGTAAAATCGTTATTTAAATCAATGGAGCCTTATGGAGGTAATTCATTAAGCAAAAATTTGCTATTTAAGGCGTTCATTATGCAAGGCCTCATTGTATATACACTAGGGTTATAACTTTTAGACTTTTTTTCAAATAAAAGATCTCCTGTATCATAAATCGATGAACTTTTGCTTAAAAACAATGAAAAAGACCCTAATTCCTCAGTTTTTAAAAAAGGTCACCCCCAAATCAAAAGTTTGAATCACCATAACCATATATTTACGTTACTACTCATAAGTATATAAATATATTATTATTAGAGGGCGGACTTTTAGGTTTTAACCTAAAAAATATTTTCGAATTTTTCAGTACGCTAATATATCGTGAGATCGCCCGAAAAATCACTTCCGGTGCTCAAATTCGATGACTAATATCAATCCACCCATACAAGAAAATTCTAGAACACACGACATTGTTCTTCATGCACTCGCAAATTGTATAAAAGCACGAAATGAAATCAACCAAATCACTTGTGTCCAGTATTGCGCAATAGTTACTCAACTGTTCAGTTCAACTCAACTTCAGGTAAGCTTTTATTATTTGTAATATGTTCGCTTAATTAAAAAACGTAGCAAAATGTGGAATTCGCTTCTGCACTCTTGAACATTCCAGAACATTTTTAAAATTTATTAACCATAATAATTTGTTGAATTTTTCTTCCATTTTAACACGTAAACAAAAGCGTATCCAGAATGTTTTGTAGAGGGGAGTCAAACTCAAAAAATATATAGAGCCCAAAATATTTGGTGGTAAATATTTTCATGACACGTTCTATGGATGTTCTAAAAATATTTTCCAAAATTTTATCACCTAAAAAATAAATATTTGGTCATATTTTTTCACCTAAAAATCCACCCTCTAATTATTATATTATTTCTATATATTATATTAATATTATATATATATATATATATAAACAAACAAACAAATCAACTTAATACCTTTTTATATCTGTTTCAGAAGCAATATAATGTCACACAAGAAAAGTGATACTACCATACAGAAGAACAAGGATATCTGGACCAATAATCTGGTGAGATTCCAGCAGTCACATAGAAGAAGAGGAAGTGTGCCTTTAGAAGAATCTTCACTAGAAGAAAAATGCAGAATGCCACTCCAAATCCAAATCATTGGATGGTACCAGTTTCTTGGAACAGAAATCAAAGGAAGAAAGGAGCGAATAGTGGAAATTTCCAAAGAAGTTACAAAATTATGGAAGAATAAATTGAATTTTCCGCATGTGTCAGATCAAGTAATACGAGCAAAGCTTGACAAGGTGATGAAGACTTATGATGAATGTGTCAGGAGGGGAAAATATGATGCCCTGAATGAACTTTTTGATATCACTAAAGTAAATGGCCAATGGTTATCCTCGGAAGACAAACGACTGTACCACCTTCAAGTGGAAAGCAAAGGAGAAGTGGGGTACTCTACAGGTCAAGTTGCAAGTGAAGAAACGATTCACCCTTCAAAGAGACGAAAATTGCCTGCTGAATCAGCATCAACATCTTACAATCATGTATCTGGTGGTAGTGGTACTGAATCTGAAGAGAGTGAGCATGAAGATGAAGATGAGAGTATTACTCCACCAACCAGAAGACATAACAAAAGTAAAGTTGCAACCAACTTGGTGACATCCACAGGAGTATCAACAAGTAAAGCCGCTAAAATATGCAAACAGTTGTCACTTGATGGTATTGACATTCCAACACCAAGTCAAGCAGCAATTTACAAGTCAGCATACAAAGAGGCTGCTAAATTGAAGGAGGAAATGATTGAAAATTTACAGATGGAAGAGTGGTCTTTACATTTTGATGGAAAGCGCATTGAGGAAAATGAGTATCAAGTAGTGGTACTTAAAAATGAAAGAACCGAAGTAAAATTGGATGCATTGCGTCTGAAAGATGGCAAGGCTGAAACTATTGCTGAAGGAATTGCAAAAGTTATTGATGAATACACCTTATGGAATGCAATAAAGATGATCGTTGCTGATACAACAAGTGTTAACAGTGGGAAAAAGAGTGTTGTTGTTGTCAAATTGCAACGAATGTTCTCAGAGAAGGGTATCTGCAAACCACAATTTATCAGTTGTCAGCATCACATTCTGGACAGGATTCTCCATTTGGTAATGGACTAAGATCTTGGTGCTAACACCAGTTCTCCAAACATAGAATATCCATTTGTATCCCAACTGGTGAAGAATTATGAGGAACTAAAGACACAGTTTGTTAATGGAACAGAAGAGGTCCTCGAGAAATCAGGATGGAGAGATGATATTAAGTTTTTGTACCATCTAACACGGGTGTTTAGATTCTTTGAAGAAAAAGGGAATTTTCTTTTGATTAACTTTCAGAAAATTCCAAACATCAGCAATGCGAGGTGGCATTCAAGAGCCATTCTAGCTACCCTTACATTTATTCTTATACCTACAACAAGGAAGACTTTGGAGAAGGTATGCAGATTCATTTCATACAACTGGGCAGAATATTGGTTTACTAATCAGATGTACAATGAAAATGACTTCAAGAACTTGTCAGAAATATTGAAACCTTACAAAAAAGCATTGAACTCATTGGAAAATCACTGGAAGCAGGAGCCATCCCCACTCAAGATACCAAGAAGTAATCAGTGTGCAGAACGTGCAATCAAAGTTATGCAGGAACTGTATGCTGCCTGCAGAAACAAAAACAAACTGCAACTTCGGTTTATTCTAAGCAATAAGCAGTAATATATGTACAAGTATTATAACGATTATGTTGTGAGTTCTTTTATTATATTACATGGAATATGCAAAAACGTTACGTATGCAATAATCAATTTTTGATTTCGGGGTGACCTTTTCTAAAAAGATATTAAAATGAAAGTTCATTTCTTGTTTTTAGGCAAAAGTTCATCGAATTAAAGTACAGGAATATTATGTTGTAAAAAAGTTATAACCCTAATATACACACAGCAATGCCCCGATTAGTGTGGGTTCAATTAGTGCGGTATGTACTTTGACACCAACTTCCCAATTAATGCGTGTATTAATTCGATTTAGTGCGGATTTTTAGCGCCGATTGTACGTATGGTACATACATATGTACATACTATACTGCAGTCTGCTGAGTTAGAGCTAGGAATTAAAGAAATAGATAATGGAAGTGTTCAAAAATTGCTCCAGTCTCATGATGAGAAACTTAATGATGAAGACCTTCTTAATCTAGAACAACAACATGCATACGAAGATCAGGATGATCATGATGAAGAAAATGAAATTGAAACAGCAACAAAGGAATTCACAATAAAAGAACTCTATGAAGTGTTTTGTGATTTTGAAGCTGTGAATCAAAAAATAATGGATGCAGATCCTAATGTCGAGCGCCCCATGCAAGTTCGTTGAGAAATGGAAAATGCAATTCGCTGCTATAGAGTAATGTACCAAGAAAAAAACAACTTTGAAGCAAACATCTCTGTTAAAATATTTTGTGAAAAAATTAGTTTTAGTATTATTTTTCAAAATGTTGGCAACAATAACCAATTTTGCATAGATTAGTTCCCGATTAGTGCAGTTTCACTGCACTAATTGGGGTATTGCTGAATATATATATATATATTATGAACCTTATGTTGTTTCGTGCGTTGGTCTCTTCACACAGAAGTCAAGCTGGTGGCCCTGCCTCTAGGTCTGGCTTGGTAGAAGAGCGAGTTGCTTTCATGCGCTCTCCACCATACATAGCCAGGCACACCTGGCTCATCTGGTACTGTCCTGAGCCAGGCATCCACTCTTCTCTTGAAGACTTCAACTTTGACCCCCATTACGTTTCTGGGGTCCTTTGGAAGCTGGTTGAAAAGTCTTGGCTCCCTGATAGCCAAGCTTTTTTCCTTCAGAGATGAGGAGGTTCCTTGTCGGGCCTTTAATTTGGGAACACTACACATTCTACCTTTCCTATTTTCCATTATTGTTTGAATGGTAATTGGGTTTAGTTTTAGGTTTGGTACCAGTTTTTTGATCATTTTCTGTATGTAGATTATGGTGTACCTCTCTTCTTCTTCTTCTTCTTCTTCTTCTTTCCAGGGAGTACAGATTTAGTTTACGTAGTCTTTCCCAGTAGTTGAGTTCTTTGCACTTTGCAGCCATCAATCTTGGCTGTGAAATGCCTTTGCGTTTCTTCTAGTTTATTAGCTTCTTCCTTTTTATACGGGAACATCAAAACTGAGCAGTATTCAAGTTTTGGTATAATCAGGCATTTTTAGCGGGGGAATCATTAATGTCCTGTCCCTTCTCTTAAACGTTCTTAGTACCTGTCTGCCGACTTTCTCTGCTTTATTTATCATTATCTGATTTTGTGTTTTGAATTTCGCATCATCTGTCAGTATTATCCCAAGATCGATCGCTTTCGTGCTTCTCTGAATTTCCTGTCTATCTGGAACATAATATGCAGTGTGTTTAAGTTTTTCTTTTCTACCATATCTCAGGAGCTGAAATTTCTCAGTGTTAAATTAAATGACATGTTGTCTTCTGACCATTTGTATATTTTGTTTGTGTCCCTCTGCAACTTCCACGTCATGTACATCACTGATTTTTCTGCTGATCTCTGTATCGCCTGCAAAGGATGTTACTATACTGTTGCTGTTTACTCCACTGTCGATGTCTGTTAGCATGATAATGAACAGGAGTGGAGTTAGTACTGTCCCTTGTGGTCCTAAGCTGCGTACTTCCAATTCTGATGATATATATATATATATATATATATATATATATATATATATATATATATATCACATTACACATATATAAGGCAGATGTTTTGATGCATATTTGGCAAACGATCAAATGATCAGCTAATGGGGTTGGGGGCCCCCCCAAGTTTTTTTTCTTTGTCCAAGGCCCCCAAAATGCCAGAAATGGCTCTGATTATAGCCACACTGCTCTCACAAGGAATGGCCACACCAGAAAGTGCAACATGCACCTAAACAAATCTAACTTCTCCCTTAAATATCAGGTCATCCCATTAGTAATGTCGTTTTTTATGATAGATTAAATTTAAACTTGTCCTACTCGGTTTAAGCATAAATTTTCTGAAGGTTATATCTAAGAGGAGATCTATCGCGTTTCGCTACATACTTTACAGACCTCAACCAGTGAAGATGTGTTTTTTGCTTTATGTGAATCCCTCATAAACATGGCAGTATCAGAAGAGCATATCAGGCATATAATGCTTTACGAGTTCAAAAAAGAGAATAGTGCTACTGAAGCAAGCGAAACATTCAGGATGTTTATGGCAACAATATTCTGCATAATAAATGCAAAAAACTTCACTTTTTTCTACGTGAGGGTCAAAATATGAAAATAAAAACCCACTCTAATAGACAGAGTTTATTTCCACGACAGTTTTGATGCACACTGGCATCCTCCTCGGGTGGATACAGAAACACGAATGAACCAAAACAAGAGGGAAAAACAGTCCAGGGACTGACCGTTAAGAAATTTGCACCTAGGTTAGATCCCATTCTCCCAACACCAGAAGGGCATTTTCATTAAGTACATTCGCGCAAATTTAAAACTATCTTCCTGTTCTAAACATACAGATTCTAATATATATATATTTTTTTTTTTACATAATTATTACATTTATTATTAAATTTATTACATTTAATATTGCATAATTATTCATTACAGAAATTATAAATTTATTATTACATTGGTTATTACATTATTGTTTACTATACAGAACTTATAAACCAAAAAACGAATGAAAAAGCCGATTAGGAAACAATCCAGCGACCATTGAGAAATTCGCACCTAGGTTAGATACCATTCTCCCGACACTGGAAGGGCATTTTATTACAGGGTCCGCTTATAAGTACATTCCCACAAATTAAAACTATCTTCTTGTTCTATACATACAGATTCTAATATATTGACATAATTACTGCATTTATTATTACATTTACATTTTTTATTATTACCTTTACCCTAATTATTAAATTTATAATATTACCTTTATTATTACATCTGTTGCATTTATATTTATATCCACAATTTATTACTTCCATTATTACATTTACTAAAGACGAGTAAGGAAACATTCCAATCCAGAGACATTTAAGAAATTCACACTTAGGTTCGAACACGTTCCCACGACTCCGTAAGGGATTTTTTTACCAAGAAGCTCATTAAAGGGTCTAACTTATAAGTACCTTCGCACAAATTAAAATTATCTACTTTTTCTATACACACAGATTCTATTATTTTTCTTTTGACATAATTATTACATTTATAAAGTACCTTACTTGATTCCCAATCTATAGCATGATTATTTTGGCTGGCGTGATAAAAAATGGCATTATTAGTATTACAACTTCTGAAGGCATATTTGTGTTCTTTAATACGGGTTTCAATATTTCTCCCAGTTTCTCCCACGTATACTAAATCACAACTTTTACAGGGAATGCTGTAGACACAGGCTTGTTCCTCTTTTGCCACGTTATTCCTAACCAATTTACTTTTCACGGTAGACAAATATTTGAATGCCAAAGCAAACTTAAAATGTTTCGTCAATGGTTTTACTCTTTCTAAGCCGGCAATGTAAGGCAAACTCACATATTGTTTTTGGTTAACTGAAGGTTCCCGAGGGGCATAAAAAGATTTTCTGGCTTTAAAATACGCCTTTCTGATAAACCACTGGGATATTTTAAATCCTTAAAAATGTTCCAAATCTTTGAATTTTCCGGGTCCAGCAAATGTGGGCTACAAATCCTGAGTGCTTAGAAACAATGAAGAAATAATTGAGCTTTTAACCCCTTCATCATGATATGAAAAATAATGAATGTACGAATTACAATGAGTAGGTTTTCTATAGACCGTGAAATTGGGCTTTCCGCTTTCGTTAATGACCAAAACATCTAGAAAAGGTAATTGTTTGTCGTTCTCCCATTCATATTTAAATTTAATAGAGGGAACAAGATTATTTAATGACTGAAAGAAAGTGTCAGAGTTGTTCCAGTGGTCAGGCCAAAGTGAGAAAATATCATCTACATAACGAAACCAAATTAGATTCCTGGGACATATTGTTTGCAACAATTCCGACTCATAGTATTCCATGTATAATGTACTCAGTATTGGGGACAAAGGAGACACCATTCCCATACCAAAACGTTGCAAATAAAATTCTTCACCGAAGGAGAAGGCATTATTGGTGACACAGAGTTTCATCAGTTCTAAAAATACAGATGTGGGCATGCCTAGTTCTACATTACATGTTGGCAATTTTCTATCTAAAAAACTAAGTACAGGGTGTCTCAATATACATGCAACCCATGTCACTGCTAATAATTCTGCCAATATTAATGTTCTCGTTCTATTTTTTCAGATTTGAAGAGAGGAGACGATAACAACTAATAATTAGCAATCAAAATGCCTTGGACAAAGGAGGAAAATTTTTTTTGCGTCACTACTTATTTGGAGACGAAATCATTCAAAACTGTGCAAGCGAAATTTCGCAGGAAGTTCAACTTCAACAATTATCCCCAGAAAAGCCAAATTTATCGTTGGGCACACAATTTCAAGCCACAGGATCAGTAAACAATCTCAACAAGAAAGCAGAAACACCCAGATCTGGCAGGAAGGTGACTGCAAGATCTCCTGACAATGTGAATGTGGTGAGAGATTCTGTCGGAAGGAGTCCGAAAAAGTCAATCCGAAGATGTTGCCAAGATCTGGGTCTTTCACGTGCGTCAGTGCAAAGAATCTTGATCAAGGATCTTCAGCTGTACCCATACAGGATCCAGATCAAGCATAAACTCACACCAGCTGACATGGCAAAACGTGTTGTGATGTGCCGGTGGTTCGAGAACAAGATCGAAGAGGATCCTGACTTTCTTGATGATGTTTGGTTCAGCGACGAAGCACACTTCTTGCTCAGTGGGTATGTCAATAGCAAGAACAATGTGTTCTGGGGTACACAAGCCCCAGACGAGGTGCTTCAGAGGCCCTTGCACTCTGTGCAGGGTGTCAGGGTGATTGACAACTTCGCTCGTCAGCTTCAAGTGTGTCTGCAGCGCAACGGCGGTCATTTGGAACATGTGCTCTAATAAATGTATCCTTTGATCTAGAGACCTCAAATCTTCAGTTTTTAATTGTTATCATATCAGCTTCCAGGAAATGTAATCATTTTTGGTTTATTTTCTGAGTAATAAATAATTATCATGTCAATGGGTTCCATCTATTTTGAGACACCCGGTACATCATCAATGGGAACTTTCGTAAACAAGGACTCAACGTCAAAACTGATCATTCTTCCCCGTTTTAAATCTAAGGACATAACTTTGTTAATAAAGTCACAGGAATTAGTGATGTGCGAGCCTGAAAATTTACCAACTAATGAGGATAATTTATCTGCAAGAAATTTTGATAACCTGTAACTAAAGGAACCCCTGTGTGAAATAATGGGACGGAGTGGTATATTAATCTTATGGGTTTTGGGTAGGGCGTAAATGTGGGGGAGTTTGGGGTTAATCTGTAGAAATCTTTTAGGATCAATCGCCGGGACATCTTTTAATAAGTTCCTGATGGTTTTGTTGAATTCGGTAGAAAGACGCTTTAGGGGGGACGATCTCACTTTGGCGTAGGTGAATTCATCACTAAGTAATGCTTCCATTTTTTGTTTATAATCACACTTGTCCAAAATAACCACAGTGTTACTTTTGTCCGCTTTAGTGACAAATATTGCTTCATTCTTCCTGAGCTTGTCTAAAGCTAACCGGAATCTTTTGGGAATAGAGTCCAATGAGTTGAAATGTTCCAGAAACTTGCTCAGAATCAAACCATTTAAACACGGAATATCCACCCTGGAATTAACTACAGAAGAGACAAAATCTAAAACAATGTTTTTATCGGGTTTAAGGGCAAACGACAGCCCTAAATTAAGAACTTCCTTTTCGGATTTGGATAAGACATATGTCGATAAATTTAAAACGGAACCTTCCACCGCACACTTTGACCAAGCACTTTCATCACATAAATAGGATAGCTTTCTGTTAAGTCATTGTTCAGTGCGTCTAGTCTCCACATCGCATTTATAATCTGCAGTTTCAAACAGCGCCACAAGTAGTTCACACGACACATGCGATTTAAGGACGCATAGACAATTTCTTAGTTTGAAATACGTATGGTCAATTTCTCTTTTAACACACGGAATACGTACCTTCAAAATTCGGAAACGGTGTATAGTCCTTCCTGAAGGTAAATGGTATCAAGGACTTCGGGCACACTTGCTCCACTAAACACACTTGCAGGAACTTGAGTTGCAGCTTCTTGGTCTTCACAGCCACTAGTGTTTTTTCATATAGACGAGAGGAAGATATAAGTTGGGGAAAGGTAACTAAGAAGAAGGCGAATGGACTTTATTAACAAAGTTATGTCCTTAGATTTAAAACAGGGAAGAATGATCAGTTTTGACGTTGAGTCCTTGTTTACGAAAGTTCCCATTGATGATGTACTTAGTTTTTTAGATAGAAAATTGCCAACATGTAACGTAGAACTAGGCATGCCCACATCTGTATTTTTAGAACTGATGAAACTCTGTGTCACCAATAATGCCTTCTCCTTCGGTGAAGAATTTTATTTGCAACGTTTTGGTATGGGAATGGGGTCTCCTTTGTCCCCAATACTGAGTACATTATAAATGGAATACTATGAGTCGGAATTGTTGCAAACAATATGTCCCAGGAATCTAATTTATTAAGTTTCGTTATGTAGATGATATTTTCTCACTTTGGCCTGACCACTGGAACAACTTTGACACTTTCTTTCAGTCATTAAATAATCTTGTTCCCTCTATTAAATTTAAATATGAATGGGAGAACGACAAACAATTACCTTTTCTAGATGTTTTGGTCATTAACGAAAGCGGAAAGCCCAATTTCACGGTCTATAGAAAACCTACTCATTGTAATTCGTACATTCATTATTTTTCATATCATGATGAAGGGGTTAAAAGCTCAATTATTTCTCCCATGTTTCTAAGAGCACTCAGGATTTGTAGCCCACATTTGCTGGACCCGGAAAATTCAAAGATTTGGAACATTTTTAAGGATTTAAAATATCCCGAGTGGTTTATCAGAAAGGTGTATTTTAAAGCCAGAAAATCTTTTTATGCCCCTCGGGAACCTTCAGTTAACCAAAAACAATATGTGAGTTTGCCTTACATTGCCAGCTTAGAAAGAGTAAAACCGTTGACGAAACATTTTAAGTTTGCTTTGGCGTTCAAATATTCATCTACCGTGAAAAGTAAATTGGTTAGGAATAACGTGGCAAAAGAGGAATAAGCCTGTGTCTACAGCATTCCATGTAAAAGTTGTGATTTAGTATACGTGGGAGAAACTGGGAGAAATATTGAAACCCGTATTAAAGAACACAAATATGCCTTCACAAGTTGTAATACTAATAATGCCATTTTTTATCACACCAGCCAAAATAATCATGCTATAGATTGGGAATCAAGTAAGGTACTTTATAAATGTAATAATTATGTCAAAAGAAAAATAATAGAATGTGTGTGTATAGAAAAAGTAGATAATTTTAATTTGTGCAAAGGTACTTATAAGTTAGACCCTTTAATGAGATTCTTGGTCAAAAAATCCCTTACGGAGTCGTGGGAACGTATTCGAACCTAAGTGTGAATTTCTTAAATGTCTCTGGATTGGAATGTTTCCTTACTCGCCTTTAGTAAATGTAATAATGTTAGCAATAAATTGTGGAAATAAATATAAATGCAACAGATGTAATAATAAAGGTAATATTATAAATTTAATAATTAGGGTAAAGGTAATAATAAAAAAATGTAAATGTAATAATCAGGGTTGTGGAGTCGGTCCAAAATTTTCCGACTCCGACTCCACACATTGTCAAAAATTTGACTCCGACTCCACACATTGTAAAAAATCTAAAAATCCGACTCAGACTCCTCACATTTTAAATATACGACTCCAACTCCTCTAGTGTTTCACTTTATAATTATCATAATAATAATAAGACATTTCATCACCACCACACTAAGTGTGTGAAATTTATATTTTATATTTAAAAAATATTAATTGTATTCTGAAAATGTAAAAAAAAAATATTAAAAAAACTTAATCTAGGGGCTATCAATGAAGAAGGTTTATTGACCAAAAAAAACTAAATAACCTAAATGTTAGTATTAGGATTTAGAAATTAAGGGTGACACAGGACACAGAAATTGGAGTCAGAAGTTTTTACCGACTCCGACTCCGCCCTGAAACGTGCGACTCCACGACTCCGACTCCACAACCCTGGTAATAATAAATGCAGTAATTATGTCAAAATATTAGAATCTGTATGTATAGAACAAGAAGATAGTTTTAATTTGTGGGAATGTACTTATAAGCGGACCCTGTAATAAAATGCCCTTCCAGTGTCAGGAGAACGGTATCTAACCTAGGTGCGAATTTCTCAATAGTCGCTGGATTGTTTCCTAATCGGCTTTTTCATTCGTTTTTCGGTTTATAAGTTCTGTATAGTAAACAATAATGTAATAACCAATGTAATAATAAATTTATAATTCCTGTAATGAATAATTATGCAATATTAAATGTAATAAATTTACTAATTATGTAAAAAAAATATATATATATTAGAATCTCTATGTTTAGAACAGGAAGATAGTTTTAAATTTGCGCGAATGTACTTAATGAAAATGCCCTTCCAGTGTCGGGAGAATGGGATCTAACCTAGGTGCAAATTTCTTAACGGTCGGTCCCTGGACTGTTTTTCCCTCTTGTTTTGGTTCATTTGTGTTTCTGTATCCACCAGAGGAGGATGCCAGTGGGCGTCGAAACTGTCGTGGAAATAAACTCTGTCTATTAGAGTGGGTTTTTATTTTCATAAATATTCTGCATGTGAGGAAATGTCAAAGATGGTTTCAAAAGTTTAGGAATGGTGACTGCTGTTTGACAGATGCAGCACGCTCTGGATGCCCTGCTGAGTTTGATGATGACCTGCTGTTAGCCGCACTTGAAGAAGACTGTTCAACAACTGTCGAAGAATAGGCCCAGAAACTCAATTCACCCATCCACCATCCATCGACATTTGCAACAACTCGGGAAAGTGCCTAAGTTAGGAAAATGGGTGCCATATGAATTGTCGGTTGACAATCTGAGGGTGCGGGTAAACATTAGCACAGCTCTTCATTCCTGTGAACTCCAAGATCCATTTTGCACCATTTAGTGACTGGTGATGAAAAGTGGATACTGTACCAGAATGTAAGCGCCATCGACAGTGGGTTTGTGCCGGATAACCAGTGACACCACAGCCAAAACCAAATCTTCACCCTCGGAAGGTGTTGCTTAGTGTTTGGTGGGATAAAGGTGGTGTAATACACTTTGAAACCTTACCACACCAAACAATCACACTCAAGTTACTGTCAACAACTGGATTGATTGAACACTGCACTAAAAGAAGAGAGACCTTCTTTGGTTAATTGGAAAGGAATCGTGTTCCACCACGACAACACACGTCCTCATACGCTCGGATCACTTCTGCAAAAATTGAGGAGCTGGTTGGAAAAACTTCCACATCTCTATATCTCCAGACCTTGCGCCTTAGATTATCATCTTCAGGAGTTTGCAAAACTATCTGATGAGAAACAGTATACTTCTTTAGATGACCTGCACACCAGTCTTTGTATGTTTTTTGCCTCAAAACTGCCTGAATTTTATAAACATGGCATTGAAAAGCTTGTAGGACGTTGGCAGAGTGTCATTGATTCTGATGGAAAATATATACTAAATTAAAAAGTTTGTCGAGTTTTTTCTTGTCCTTCAAATTCTGATCTAAAAAACATTACTTATGGGATGACCTGATACAATAACCATTGCAAAAGCTTCCCCATGTATCCCTATCCCCACACCTCCCTTCCCATTTTAACATTCAACCCCCTCTCTCTCTCTGAAGTACTCTGATCCTCCAAAAGAAAAATAATAATTATAATAAAAAAACTTCCATTATCTTCTTCCTCCATCCCTGCAACAAATCAATCTCAATTTAAAGTTAAACCTTGTCACCTTCCAACATGTTACCATGTTATTACATTTCAAACAAAATTGAAAATATATTTTTCTGTAATTTTGTTAGGCAGCCACAAGCAATTATAGGTGTATGGTGAAATATTGGAGGGTTGAACCATGTATAATAAATAGAGTTGCACCGATGTATCGGTATCGGTATCGGCCACTTTTCACAAAGTATCGGTATCGGCCGATACTGTTCTGAAAACCGATACCGATACCGATACTTTGAATTACTGTTTTTTGAAGAAATTATCTTATTTTATATATTATTAAATTTTTTATTATTATACAGTAATATCTTATTTAGTTGTTTAATATATATTTTATCAAAATTAGCAATGTTTACATTTACTAACAAAAAAAAAAATCATAAAATGTAACTCTAGGCCCCTATACAAGATTACAAATATTCAATACAGTAATACAGTATCATAGAAATATACAATTTCAAATTACAGTAATAGTTTTCAGTAAAAATGAGTTTTGTAAAGTTGTTCATAGTTGGCACAACGCGGCATGCATAATCATAATAAACCATTCAGTTGCTTGAATGCTTGAATCTCGTGTGTAAAGTTATTGATAATACACTACCATTATATGCATTCGTTTAGAACTTTATATAATAAGATATATATATATATATATATTTTCTTTTTCTTAATTTAATTTAAACATAATTAAATTACAGGCTCTAGCTATATATTATAATATATTATATTATTATGAAATTAAATGGAACTAAAGTTGGGATTGGGAAAGGCATTTTAAGTTAATTGAGATATTATATCATTTACTTGAACTTTTATTAATAATCAATTTTAAAACTATTAATTAATTAAAAAGTATCGGTATCGGTATCGGCACTGGCACTTTTTTGTAGTATCGGTATCGGTATCGGCCAAAATATTGGTATCGGTGCAACTCTAATAATAAAGGTATACTGCATGCTTAAAGACAGGTAAGGAAGTCAATTTTTTTCTGAAGATGACTAAAGGTTAAAATATAGGAGGGCTGTGACCAGTGACCACTGGTTTGGTTTAGTTTTTTAGATATATGGATTGTAAGTAAGTAAGTAAGTAAGTAAGTAAGTGTGTGTGTAAACTACTAGTAATAAACTAGGAGTATAAGAATTAAGGTCCTTAAGATGGAGAAACACACTATCTGGTGTGTATCCTTGTTTATAGGCAATTGATCCACTAAACTGTTCATCATATATTATCTTGCACTTACCATTGCTTCTGCATCTTCAAACATTTGCACCTGCTTTTGAGCTTGCTGGATATCATCAGTAGATGTGTCCAAAGTGAAGGTTGTAGAGCGATTTAAGGGAATTTTAGTGTCATCTGCAGGTGAAGGAATGGAGCCCTTCTGGCAGCCCTCTTGCAAGATAAACATAGCTGATGGCGAAGATAGCCCTCTTGAGCTGTGATTGGACACATTCGTGGCATCATGCAAGGAGGGTTTCTGATCCTCACCTACTTCTGTCTCCACTTGGCCTTTGGCATCAATATTGAAAGTATTAGAACGAGTGGTTCTCCAATTACAGTTCAGGTTGGGACTTTTTGATGTAGAATCGAATTTGCTGCAAACTTCCTTCAATGAATCTAGAAAGAAAAATCATGAGCAATAATTAATTTTTGAACTACGTAGAACAACTAACCAAGAGGTGGTCTACTAAATTTTCATTTTAAAATATTTTCACTTTTTTTAAAAATACTCTCTCCTTTACTGTCAGAAATAATATATATGTATTTGTACATATTCTTCCCTCATTTTATTTTTGTATTGAAATTAAACTATTCTGAAAATTGTGGATCAACTCAATGTTACAAAATTGGTCTTCATTATTAATGTATCAATTGTTATTTCATTAATGAGCTTTAATAAATTCCAATTTAAGGCTTTCTTTATTTTAAGCTTATAACAGCCTCTATGACAAATTATGTTGGCCCCCAAGATAAAAAAAGTATGTAAATATGTGTCTCCTGAGGTGCAATAGCTGGTGTACATCTTTAAACAAGTACTTGTACTCAACTAACTTGTTTGCAGGTCATCAGCAGGTACGCTCAATGGACTCTCTTTTCTGTCTGGTTCAATTGCCTGTGAAATATAGACTATTAAGCATGGACTACTTATCATTTACAAGCAGTATTATTGGGTCATTCCATGTCAAAACAACACAACAGTTTTCATGACTACTTTGGATTTCAATGAAATTTACAAAGTTAGTTGGGTCTAGTAAGTGACAAATATGAAATTTCACTCGTGTATGTCAGTTTATTTCAGAGATAGAGCATTTCTAAAGTTTAATATTTTTTTTAACTTTCCCCCCTTTTTTTTTGTTTACTAAAGCATTTATAACTCTGGGCTTAATTTAGATAGATAATTCATTCTGGTACCAATGTAAAGCTCTTAAATGGGGCTTTTATTTGATATGCTACACAAGATATTTTCACTCACCTTGATTTGTTTACCTTAACCTTAGTTCGGTTTATAAAAAATGTATTGCTAAATTTCTTTGAGGTTTTTCTCCCCCAAGACATTTTCCAATTATTTTAGTACCTTTTTGGAAAATTTCATGGTGGGACATGAATGGGATGGGGAAATACAAATTTTTTTTAAAGTGCTCTGATGCTACACTGTATGATTAGTCATGTCCAGATATGATAAAAAACAACCTTGGATAAACTGTAATGTAAAAAGAGCAATCAGAGAAAAAACAAAAGCATTTCATAAATTCAAAAGAACTAAAAATGGCACAGACTCCAAAATATATAAAAGTAAAAGAAGCATTTGCAAGAAAGCAATCAGAGATAGCAAACGAGACCTGGAAAAAAAGCCTAGCCAAGAATTCAAAAAACAATCCTAAGAAGTTTTTCAGTCACTTCAATTTGAAAAGTAGAGTGAAAAAGAAAATTGGCCCCCTCCATATAGATGATAATCTTGAAATAACTGAAGAATTAAACGAATACTTCTCATCAGTATTCACAAATGAAAATTTAAATAATATTCCTGATCTTATACTACCAGGACAAGATAGAGAAATAAATGAATTAAGGGTAACAAAACTAGATATCCTAAAAGCAATAGATAAATTAAAAATTGAAAAATCTCCAGGGCCAGATGAAATGCATCCAATAGTCATAAAAGCTGCCAGAAAGAATATAGCACAGGCACTAGAAATTATTTTTAATAAATCATTGATATGTACTGAAATTCCAGAGGATTGGAAGAAAGCAGATGTGGCTCCAATCTTTAAAAAAAGGAAATAGAAACTTGGCAAAAAACTACAGACCCATCAGTCTCACCTCCATTATTTGCAAATTACTCGAAAGTATCATTAGAGGTAAAGTTGCTGAGTTCCTTGAAGAGTGCAACCTTATAAATGATAGCCAGCATGGCTTTCAAAATGGAAGGTCCTGTCTAACCAACTTGATTGAATTTTATGATGGAGTCCTATTGCATTTGGACAATAAAGAGCCAGTAGATATAGTATACTTAGGCTTTGCAAAGGCATTTGATACTGTTCCTCATGCAAGATTGTTGGTAAAAGTTAGAGCCCATGGTATAAGAGGTCATATAGCTGACTGGATAGAAGAATGGCTGAGAAACAGAAAACAGAGTTCATCTAAATGGAAATAAGTCTACTTGGAGACCCATATTGAGCGGAGTCCCACAGGGGTCTGTGCTGGGACCTCTGCTTTTTGTTGTCAATATAAATGATCTAGAGAAGGGCCTATCATGTAAACCTCAAAATTTGCTGATGATACAGAATTAGGCCATAATGTTAAGTCAGTAGCAGGAGCAATGACAATGCAAAAAGACTTAGAGTAACAGCCTGGGCAGATAAGTGGGAGATGAAATTTAATGTTGATAACACATTGAATACAAATCACCCAATATTATAAAGCAACTATACATTTCATATGTGAGACCCCTCCTTGAATACTGTATTCAATTTAATAGTCCCTATTTGATACAAGATATTGAAAAACTGGAAAAAGTACAGAAACGAGCAACAACAATGATCCCATCTCTAAGACAATTGACATATAAGGAAAGACTGGCATATCTAAACATGTTTTCATTAAAAAGGTGGTGGTTAAGGGGTGATATGATAGAGGTGTATAAAATGATAAAAGGGTTGGATAAGATAGATTTTGAGTCTCTTTTCATTAAAGATCACAATAACCAGACTAGAGGTCATAGTATGAATTTAAGCCAAGATGTAGAACAAATTTAAGAAAACATAGTTTTACAAACAGAGTAATTAAGTTTTGGAACAGTCTGACAGAAGAAGTGGTGACTTCAGATACACTTGATTCTTTCAAAAGAAGGTTGGATAGTTTGATGTCTGCAAGGGACATCTGGTGATAGTGTTTAAGCCCATTTTTATTGCATGAATGGTACTAGTTTATTTCATATATATTATGTGCATTTAGGTGATAGATCCCACAGCTCAACACAAGTGTTGTGGGATATAGGGAGGCAGCATCTTCAGTTAGGGGATACGCTCTGTCCTTACACACCCCATTTAAAGAGATTCCTCTGCCGAGCAGTGCCCCCCATAGTACTGTGAGGTATTGAAAAACTCATGATCTTCACTTGCCCCACAAACACCTTTAAATGGGAGACCCAAAATGGGTGCACACACATTTCTACATTACTGTACAGTCTTTACAGCCACACTTACACTTTTCCTCCTAAGTATATATATTGTAATGTATATGGTTGTAATTGTGACTTGGTCCGCAATTGATATGGACCATGACTTATTTTTGGTTTGCAAGGTACTGGTATTGATGGGTACTGTAATGAAATTGACTAGATTCTTTGGATCTGATATATTTGCATGTCAGTTATAAATAGATATATGTAGATTGTAACATATTTGTGGATAGTAGCCTATTATGACTTTGATCCTCTGGATCCAGAGATTCTATCTTTAATTTTAAATTGATAATTAATTAGTTTTGTAAAAATTGGTTGTTGCCAATGTACAGGCAGTTTTTACATGTGGAACCACCTCGATGGGCCGAAGTGGCCCCTAGTGTGCCCACTATAAAAATTTCTTATGTTCTTATGATCAGTACTTGCAGCAGGGCAAAATGCTTCAGCCTGCCTTTCAGTTTATTATTGGCTCAGGTAATGTTAAGTTGTGTTTCATACTTTGGCAAGTATTTCAGTGATACCTACAATTACCAAGTAATATTACATATAATTATTATTAACTCAGATGGAAAAGTGGGGGTTTGCACCTTTAAAAATGGTTAAAACTACCTAAACCAAATTTGGCATAGCTGACTGAACATCTTTTTTTTTACAGCTTTGGTGAAAGTTTCAAAAGTTTTGACCCAAGGGTCAATTGACCTCAAAGAAATTTAGCAATACATTTTTTATAAACTAAGGTTAAGGTAAACAAATTAAGGTGAATGAAAATATCTTGTGTAGCATACCAAATAAAAGCCTTAATTAAGGCCAGAGTTATAAATGCTTTAGTAAAAAAAAAAAAAAAAAAAAAACCTTTAGAAATGCTATTTCTGAAATAAGCTTAGATAGAAAAGTGAAATTTCATATTTGTCACTTACTAGACCCAACTAACTTTGTGAATTTCAATAAAATCCATAGTAGTCATAAAAACTGCTGTGTTGATTTGACATGCAATGACCTTAATATATAAAAATTTTGTTGTTGTTACTCTAGCCTTTATATTGGCTTGTTAAGAAACATACCATACTTGTATTCTCTAGGAAAAACTTAAAACCACAGAATCTAAATAATTTTAAACATGATATATTCCTATACATCATTAAAATATTAAATAGAGAAAAGCAAAACAAATTATAGGGTCATTCCATGTCAACTCAGCCACAAAATGGCACTTTTTGCACTCACCCCTTTCAATTTTGCTCATACTTGGCACAATAGCAGATATACATGCCAAACTTAAATTCCCAAATTATTAGAGCTGACTGACCTTTGGTTACTGAGATACAAGGTCACAAAGTTGTGACATTTTGACCTTTTTTGCGTTAAATGACTATTTTCAAAACGGTGTAACTAAAAAACTATTAAAGCTAGAGTATTGATTTTGGTCTCATTTTAAAGCTCTTTAGTAGCCCCTTGTTTATTGTCTCTTGTTAAATATCTCTACTGTGAAAAATAAAAAAATCCCTTCAAAAGTTGACCTTTGACCTTGAATAAAAAAAAATACCTTCTCCTAAAAAATTCAATTTTTTTACATTAATACCTTGAGTCATGTACAACAAAATCCCAAGAAGCTGTAAGTGGCTGATAACTAGTTCAATGTATAAAAAATAAATGAAGTTGGCATCATTCTTCAATTTTAGATTTTTTTTGTCAGTTCATTTATTTAAAAGTTCTGTTCTGATATAGTGTCAGTGAAGACTTAGTTCAACTTAACATTATTAGTTCAAAAACCTTTTTGTGACCTGTGCCAAAAGAAGTCTTTTAAAAGACAACCAGGGTTAAACCCCTCGACAGCCCCAAATCTACTGGAGTAGCACTGATCCAAAGGCCCAACTAGTATATAAGTACTGTCAACTTTAGAGTTGACTCCTGACTTCAAGTTAAAGTTAATTTATTTTTACTAAATACATGTATAAAAATTTATTTAATAATTCATTAATTGTTCATTGTTTTCTTTTCAGGATTTTCTTTGTGCTTTTGTGATTTCAGAGTACAAACATGGAACATTTAAAACTGAAACAGAAGTGTGCTGATCCTTTGCTGCATCACAAAGGTCAGTGTCGAAAGAAGAGTTTGAGAATTGTACCACAGGAACTTGTAAATAAGTTTCCCGATCTGCACTTAACACTACATCACAGACTTTGTAAGCAGTGTAGAGAACATCTTGAGTCCTTGCCTGAGAAAGGAATAGGCACTTTGAATTCAGACATAAATGACGATTCTTCTTGTAGTAGTGAACCACCTGAAGATCTTGAGAAAATTGAAAATGTTGACAATAGTGATGCATCAACTTCAGAGCAAAACCATGAGATATGTACTTTGAATGCTTCTTTTGTTTCAATTGGTGAATCACCCATAAAAAAGAGAAAGCTTGTAGAGCAAAAGTCATATGGAGCTAAAAAACTAAGCAAGGTGACAGAGACAGTTAAGAAGAGAATGGAAACAGTTGCAGGAAGAGAGATTTCTGACTCACAATTTAAGGAGCCATCTGGAGATGTAGACTGTTTAGAAATAATAAATCAACTCAAGGAAAAATTCAAAAATAAAAATACTAAAAGAAGTGATAAAATAAAAATCCTCACTGTATTGCCCAAAAGTTGGAGCATTAGGAAAATTGCTTCAGAATTTAACACAACAAGGCATACAGCATCTATTGCTAAGAAAATAGTTGAAGAAAAAGGTGTCCTTTCAGACGCAAATCCAAAGGGTGGGAAAAGAATTAAACAGGATACTGTTGACGCTATGGAAAATTTGGGAGTACCGAAATGGAAGACCCACCTAATCTTGGATAAGCCATATTGACATTAAAATAAATAATAATAACAAAAAATAACTCAGAAGGAGAACATGAACTCTTGCTGAGAAAAATTAAAAAGACACCAACGAAGAAACAAATATGGGATGAAAAGAAAAAAAGATCCCATGGCTAGAAATAGCAACACGGTTTTAAGAAGAAGAAGAAAAAGATCGGAATAAGCAGAATAAGAGGGCGAGAAGCTGAATAAGCATAAGGATTAAGTAAGAACAGCGACGGAAAAAGCCGGAATAAAAATGTTTTAGTGGTGTCAAGAGATAAAATTCATAACAGTTTCAAGGTAAGAAGTTCATAAATTTCCCTTCGGTTATTAAATTTAGGTTAAATAAGCTGACATTTCAGCTGTAATTGTTTAACAAAAGAGTATGGAAGTCCTGTTTATGGACAAATAGTTAGGCTGGTTCATCTTTGGCCTAGGTCTTCCATCTTCAACATAGCCTAGGTTGTGTTTAGGCTATCTGGTTGGAGCAGGACCTATTTTTTCCATATCTATGGTGGCCCGTGTGGGGAAGGGTTATTTGCTGTGAAAACCTTAACCTTGAATAAAATAAAATAAAATAAATTAAAACAAAAAAATAATAAAATTACGCCTTATCAAACATTTTGACATCTGAACAGAATTTATTCCATGTTTGGCTTTTTCAAATACTTACTACATATAAATAATAATAAATTACGAAGCCCTAACTAAAAATAAAAATAAGAAATAATTCAAATGCTTCAAAACTTATCATTTGGTCATAAATGTGGTAAAATTCTAGAATAAGGGTAATCAGAAGCCTAGCCTATTTAACCAAAATAAAGCTTATTTATAGAGTTGAAAGGGTTTTAGGATTTTGGGGACTTAATTTTGGAAAAATAAAATAAACAAAATATGGCTGAATGTGAAGCAATTGAGGCAAAGATTAAATCATTAAAAAGGAAGAGATCAGCAAGGAAGGGAGTCATTACCAGGCTTTTAACTACCTTTAATAGCAAAGAAAATCCAAATAAAAGGGATTATGATACTATTTTGGGTGGTTTAAATAGAATTAAACAGGAAATAATAATTATAGATGAGGAAATTGTTACAGAAACTGATGCGTTAAATGTTGGTGAAGAGACATATACAGCACTTTTGTGTGAACAAGAACAGAATATTTTTGAAATAGATTCTCACATAAATGAATTATATGCTGCTTTAGATAATCTACCAAATAATTTAGAGGCTACAAATCAAAGTTTGATTGAGGCCTTCAGAAATGTATCCATTTCTAATGATGACAATAAACAACTAAAAGCCAAGTTACCAACATTACAAGTACCAATATTTGAGGGTGATCGAACAAAATTTCAGTCTTTTCTAGAAAAATTTGATAGTTTAATTGGCAACAAAGATTATATATCTGATGTTGACAAATTCAGTTATCTCCTTAATTATTTAAAGGGCCCAGCCCTAAAACTGGTTGATGCCTTACCGGCAATTGGCAGTTCATATAAAATAGCTCTCAAATTACTAGAAAGAAATTTCCTAAATAAAAAAGAAATAGTAAATGATTTAGCAATAAAATTAAAAAATATAAAACCAGCCAAGGATAACCATCAGGATCTGTACAATTTCTATTGTGAAATTGAATGCATGTTAGGTCATCTACAAAATAATGATATAGATCTAGAGAAATCAGCATGGTTTATCCAAGCCATAATATTTGATTGTTTACCTACCCAAATTAGGGATATTTTCCAAAGAATAACGGGAAATACATACCCTACCCTTGATGAAATAAGGAATGAATTTCCAAATGTTTTGTCAATGTACAAATCTTCAAAGATTGATTCACAAACAAAGAAAATACAAACAAAACCACAACAAAAAGACAAATCAGAACAAAAAGTGATAGGTCTAACTCCTACACTACGAAATTTTAATGTTACGACAGAATTTGTACGTAAGTGTAAATTTTGTTCGGCTGATGATCACTATAGCACACGATGTACTAAATATGTAGACTTAGAATCCCGGATAAATAGGTGTTCTCAGTTAAACCTTTGTACTAAATGCACAGGTGCAGGACATACTAACAAAGACTGCAAAACAAAAATAAGATTCAAATGTGTTAATTGTGGAAGTTTAAATCATGTCTCTTGTCTTTGTGATTCATTTAAAAATTCAAATAAACAAAACCTAAAGAAAAATGAAAAAACATTTAATGGACATATATCAATAAATAATGTCAATAAAAATTCTAGTGTACTCCTACCTACAATAACCTTGGATTTAAAAAATAAAGAAGGTGGGACAACTCCTATAAGATGTCTAATAGATTCTTGTTCCCAACAAACATTTGTAGATCAATCATTAGTTAATCAATTAGGCCTACAAACTCATAAAAATGAACAAGAATTGTGTATAACATCATTTGTCAAAGAAAATGAACAGAAAGAAAAATATAATACAGTCAATTTAGATCTGGATATACCCACAGAGAATAAAACAACAAACATAGAAGTAGTAGTCATTGAACAAGTTGGTCAACAAAAATTTAAAATACCAAATTTAAAAGAAGTAATACAACAACTTAAAAAGCAATATAAAATTGCAGATAGAAATTTAAATGATGATATAATAGATAATGTTCAAATGTTAATTGGAGCTGATTATATTCACTTAATTCAGAAGGGCATAGTCAGAATAGGAGATGGGATTGCTCTAGATACTCACTGGGGTATAGCTCCACTGGGACACATAGATAAATATAAAATAACAATGAAAAATAAAAATATATGACTAACAAACTTGCCCTATTATGACAAGGTCTTACACAACTCAAATAATGACATAAATACTGAAATATTAAATAAATCATTAACAACTGAAGAATTAGATAAAGGTGTACAACAGCTCTGGCTATTAGAGTCAGTGGGGGTGCAAGATGGTGATCATACAGATGAAAATCAATTAATGGCTGAAAATTTTGAAAACACCATCATGTATGAAAATGGCCATTATTCAATTGAACTACCTTGGAAGATCAATAGTCCAAAATTAAATGATAATCTAAAGGTAGCTAAAGGTCATCTCTATAATTTGATGAAAAGATTAAAAAATGACAAGAGAATTAAAATGTATGATGATGTTTTCAAGGACCAGTTGGAAAAAGGCTTCATTGAAGAAGTTAAAGATCACCCCTTTAAAAAAGACAACTGCCATTATCTTACTCACACAGGAGTCTATAGAAAGGATGCACCCACAACAAAACTTAGAGTTGTGTATAACTGTAGTCTTAAAGATGGCAATAAGCATAGCTTGAATGACTGTCTCATAGAGGGGCCTAATCTTATTTCAGACCTTGTAAAAATCCTTCTAAGATTTAGATTAGATGACTATGCAGTTCAAAGTGATATAAGCAAAGCTTTTTTGAGAATTCATCTGAAAAATAACTATGACAAAGATCAACTAAGATTCTTGTGGTTTAATGATCCATATGACTTAAATAAAGGGTTTAAAACATTTAAATTTAATGTGGTTTTGTTTGGAGCAAATGCAAGTCCTAGTTTACTGGCTTTAACCATCAAACATCACTTAAATTTGTATGATGAAAATGATTTAACTGTTCAGTTCTTGAAAGATCACTTCTATGTAGATAACCTTGTAGGATCAACCAAAACAGAGTCAGAATTAAATGAAGTTTACATAAAAGCAGATAAAATAATGAAAGAAGGTAATTTTGAATTAAGAGAGTGGATCACAAATAATGAGAGACTAAATCAAAAAATAAAATCAGAAGACAAAGGATTAACAGAACCAACAAACAGGGTGAAAACATTAGGCATGATCTGGGATTTGAACTCAGATTCTAAAGTTCATGACTCACTCTGCACAAAAGGCTACACCTTAGATACAACAGCTAACACAAAAAGAAAGATCTTATCCGAAAGTTCAAAAATATTTGATCCTATGGGTTTACTCCTTCCTTCTACTATCAGATCCAGGGTTCTTTTACAAGAATTTTGGAAACAGAAAGTAGACTGGGATGATCCTATAACCAATAAACAACAAGATAGCTGGAAAAGGTTAGCTAAAGATCTCAATAAATTACAAAACATAAATATTCCCAGAGTTTGTGGACACAGAGATACACCTCAAACCTTGCATGTATTTGGTGATGCCAGTGAAAAGGTGTATGGCTGTTGCGCTTACCTTGTAGGTGAGGATGGCAGCCATTTGATCTATGCCAAGGGGAAAGTAACACCCTTAAAACAAAAGAAAACTATTCCTCAGCTTGAACTACTTGCGGGTTATCTAGCTGTAAAAATAACAGTATTTCTCCATGAAGTCTATTATGATGTAAACATCACAACTACATATATTTGGCTTGACAGTCAAATCTGCTTGGCATGGATCAACTCTGATGAGCTAAACTCAAAAAACATCTTTGTCCGTAACAGATTAAGAGACATTAAAGAAGCTAGACAAAATTTGGACATAACCTTCAGATACATTCCAACAAAACAAAATCCTGCAGACTTTCTCACAAGAGGATTATCCTGTAAATTACTAAAATCCAACAAAAATTGGTTTCATGGACCTGAATTCATTCAGGATGAAACAATGTGGCCAGCAGAACAAATTAATGTAAAACTTAACATGATAACCACAAATAAAGTTGAGCCACTATTAGATTATAACAGTTATTCTGACTTTGGCAAACTTGTAAGGGTAACATCTTACTGTCTCAGATTCATTCACAACTGTTTAAAGAAAATAAATAAACAAAGAAATAATGATAATGAAATGTATACAAGTCTAGCTACCAAATATTGGATTAACCACATACAACAAACAGAATACAAAAATGAAATAGATTTTTTAACAATTGGTAAACAAATGAACAAAGTACCCTCTGTGGTAATAAACTTGAATCTTTACATTGACAAAGATGGCTTATTAAGATGTAAGGGTAGATTAAACAAATCACAAATCACATATAACAGTAAACAACCCCTTCTTCTTCCTAGGTTCCATCACATTACAACCCTAATTATTAGAGAGAAACACAATGAACTTTATCACATGGGCGTTCCACAAACATTAAATGCCATTAGAAAGTTGTATTGGATACCCAAAGGCAGAATGACTGTAAAGACAGTTTTGAATAACTGTGTCACCTGCAAAAGGATTCATTCCAGATCTTTCAGGAAGACCAATCCTCCTGATTTGCCAACAGAGAGAGTCACCTTTAATAGGCCTTTTGAAACAGTTGGCATAGACTATACAGGAAGTTTGACTGTTGGTCTGGGAACAACAGAACAAAAAATGTACATCATACTTTACACATGTTCATCTTCTAGAGCAGTCAGCTTAGACGTAGTGAGTGATCTCTCCGCAGAATCATTTGTCTATAGCTTTAGAAGATTTTGTGCTAAGCATTCTGTACCCAAAATTGTTTGGACAGATAATGCAACCTATTTCAAGGCTGGTGAAAATCAAATAAATGACATATTACAAAATTCACATACCATAACATATCTACAAAATAACAAAATAAAATGGAAATACATCCCTGTTGCCTCACCATGGTATGGAGCAATCTGGGAAAGGAATATCCAAACAATAAAGAATTGCCTAAAGAAATCAATAGGTAAAAAACAAATTGAATTCTTTGAACTTCTCACTCTCATTAGTGAAATTGAGAATGTTGTCAATAACAGACCTCTTACTTATGTAGGGGATAATATTAATGATGTAGAGCCTCTCACCCCAAATCATTTGATTAAGGGAGAAGTCATTAACCTTCTACCTGATTACAATATCTCCTTGGATGATCCACCTTGGAGTGATAATAATCATGATTTGCAAAATAGATTATCACAAATAACAAATATAAAAACAAAATTTAAAAAGCAATGGAGTGATGAATACCTTGTTGGGTTGAGAGAAAGACATAAATATATACAAAACAAAGACTGGGTTAATAAAATTAGGGTAGGAGATGTAGTTCTAATTAGACAAAATACACCAAGACAGTGTTGGCCATTAGGTAGAGTTTTAGAACTAAAAACTGGGGAAGATGGATTAACCAGGGTTGTAAAACTTAAAACTGCTTCAGGTGAAACTATAAGAGATGTATCACTCTTATACCCCCTAGAAGTAGGACCAACTACTGTTAACAAAAATGATCAAGATGATGAATCTATAATAGATTCTGATGATGATCAAAATTTGACCCAAACTATACCAAACCTAACCTGTTCAATAAATGATGTAACTAGTCCTACTACTACAATAACCTATACCACAAATAGTAGACCACAACGTTCAACTGCTCTACGAGCTAGGCAGATGTTACAACAAAAGATAAGGGCTGGAGTATTGTAATATTTCCTATGGAAAATAAACTAAAATGCAACACCCTTTCATTTTGAAAAGGGTGAGGACTTTATAAAATGCTACACTTTTTATATTAAAAAGTGAGGAAAAACAAAAATGGAATAACAAATAAAACATAAAATATAGGTAATCTAAGATGGGTTAACAAATATTAAAGAAAAAATTGGGTTTCACATGCAATTTTTCCTTTCTGGCTGGCCCCAATGTATGGAAAATTTGGGAGTACCGAAATGGAAGACCCACCTAATCTTGGATAAGCCATATTGACATTAAAATAAATAATAATAATAAAAAATAACTCAGAAGGAGAACATGAACTCTTGCTGAGAAAAATTAAAAAGACACCAACGAAGAAACAAATATGGGATGAAAAGAAAAAAAGATCCCATGGCTAGAAATAGCAACACGGTTTTAAGAAGAAGAAGAAAAAGATCGGAATAAGCAGAATAACAGGGCGAGAAGCTGAATAAGCATAAGCGGATTAAGCATAAGAACAGCGACGGAAAAAGCCGGAATAAAAATGTTTTAGTGGTGTCAAGAGATAAAATTCATAACAGTTTCAAGGTAAGAAGTTCATAAATTTCCCTTCGGTTATTAAATTTAGGTTAAATAAGCTGACATTTCAGCTGTAATTGTTTAACAAAAGAGTATGGAAGTCCTGTTTATGGACAAATAGTTAGGCTGGTTCATCTTTGGCCTAGGTCTTCCATCTTCAACATAGCCTAGGTTGTGTTTAGGCTAATCTGGTTGGAGCAGGACCTATTTTTCATAGACGCTATTAAAGCATTTTATGTTTCAGAAGACATCAGTAGAACAATGCCAGGAAAGAAAGACTATTGTAGTATCATTGACAATGAAAGAGGAAGGATACATTTGCAAAAGCATCTTTTACTTTGCAATTTAAAAGAAGCCTATCATATTTTCAAAGAAAGAAATCCTTTGGTTAAGGTGGGATTCAGTAAATTTGCAGAATTGCGTCCAAAGCAGTGTTATTGCTGGAGCAACAGGAACTCACTCAGTATGTGTGTGTGTGTACAATTCATCAGAATGCCAAACTTATGTTTGTAGGAGCTGAATTAGAAAAACTGCAAATGATGACACACCTATTAAGAATGTACGTCATTGTGTTGCCTTTATGGAATGCAATCCTGCCTCACAGAAATGCTGCCTCAGACAATGTGAACAATGTGGAGATCCATCAGATTTAAAAAACAGACTACTGGACATATTTACAAACAACTTCATTGATATCATAAATTTTAAAAAGTGGACCAATACAGATCGGTCAAATCTTGAATCAGTAGAACTGAATACAGATGAATATATTGACCAATTCTGTAACCAACTGAAAGAATACCAGATACATGACTTCAAGACAAAGATGCAAGCAACTTATTACCATGAAACAAAAATGTCTTTGAAAGATGGTGAGGTCCTTGCTGTGTGTGATTTTGCTGAAAATTATTCCTTTATTCTTCAAGATGAGGTTCAGAGCTTTCACTGGAACAATGAGATGGCTACTCTACATCCATTTGTTATTTACTATAAAAAGGAAGATGAGATTGCTCACCTTAGCTTTGTTATTATTTCAGAATGTAACATCCATAACACAGTTGCTGTACATTTGTTTCAAAAGCATCTGATAAAATTCCTAAAAGATAATATCTCATCCATCGGTTCCATCCACAAAATAATTTACTTTTCAGATGGGTGTGCAGGACAGTATAAGAACTGCAAAAACTTTTTGAATCTTTGCCATCACAGAGATGATTTTGGAATTGAGGCAGAATGGAATTTTTTTGCAACAAGTCATGGAAAGGGACCCTGTGATGGTGTTGGAGGCACAGTTAAGAGATTAGCTGCAAAAGCTAGTCTACAACGACCTTATGATGAACAGATCCTTACTGCAGAACAGTTATATACATTTGCAAGTGAAAATATTGTAAATATAAAATGTCATTTTTCAACCAATAAAGAGCATGAAGAGGAAAGCCAACTTCTCCAAGAAAGACACTCAACTGCAAGGACTATTGCTGGTACACAGAAATTACACCATTTACAGCCAGTTTCATTGACTTCTCTTAAGGTTAAACATTATTCATTATCAGATTATTCAAATATTGAGAAAGTTACTGAAAAGGAAGAAGTTGTGACTGAGGAGAAAATACATGGTTTTGTTACTGCTGCATATGATGGCCATTGGTGGGTGGCATATGTGCTGGAAAAGATACCAGAGAATAGAGAAGTAAAAGTCACATTCCTTCATCCTCATGGCCCAAACCCATCATTTGTGTATCCTGGTCGACCAGATGAATTAATCTTACCATATTCAGATATTCTAACACAAGTTGAGGCATCTACTACTAATGGACGAACATACAGGATTTGCAAAGAAGTTACTTTGAAGGCATCCAAAGCTTTGGCAGATCTACAGCACAGAAAGGTAAGAATTCAAAATTAAAATGGTCATGTAACTATATATACACTGCATACATTTTAAGTTGTGATAAATGGAAATCAATGAGCACTATACCTATACATATTGTATGTACATTTTAATATGTTACTTGTATTTGTTAATTAGGTAGCTATCTAGGTATACATTAAAAATTGTTTTCTCTTCTAGAAATCACAATAAATTGGGTGGCCCACAAGAATCTTGTCAACTACTGAAAACTATCACATACATGCACAACATACAGGTGAGGTGGGTAAAGAACAAATATTTAAAAATAAGCATTTGCTTGTTTGTAGAAGGCTGCAGATAGTATGTAGATATGGGTTGTATTTGTAAGAGATTGAGCTGACCTTAGACAAAAATGGTTACCGACATACAAGGTCACAAAGTCATGACTTTTTGATAATTTTTGTATAAAATGACTTTTTTCAAAATGTTGCTTGAATTCATTATTTTTTATACATTGAACTAGTTATCAGCCACTTACAGCTTCTTGGGATTTTGTTGTACATGACTTAAGGTATTAATGTAAAAAAATTGAATTTTTTAGGAGAAGGTATTTTTTTTTTATTCAAGGTCAAAGGTCAACTTTTGAAGGGATTTTTTTATTTTTCACAGTAGAGATATTTAACAAGAGACAATAAACAAGGGGCTACTAAAGAGCTTTAAAATGAGACCAAAATAAATACTCTAGCTTTAATAGTTTTTTAGTTACACCATTTTGAAAATAGTCATTTAACGCAAAAAAGGTCAAAATGTCACAACTTTGTGACCTTGTATCTCAGTAACCAAAGGTCAGTCAGCTCTAATAATTTGGGAATTTAGGTTTGGCATGTGTATATGCTATTGTGCCAAGTATGAGCAAAATTGAAAGGGGTGAGTGTTTTAGGTGGCTGACTTGACATGGAATGATATACTGGCCTATCACCATCTCATTAGCTCTATATAATTACTATGTAAAGTGCTGTTACTATGGTAATTTATAGTAGTTTATTGTGAAGGAAGTGATTATATGAATAAATAATTATTTATAAAATAAATACAATTTTATAATTTTTATTGTTACAATAATTATAACAAAATGAATAATTGTGAAATTGGACTATATTTTTATTTATAAGGGAAGAGGTCATTAAAAGGAAAAATAATCATAAAGCCTAATGACTGAATGCAGTATAAACAGGTAAGTGACTGACAGATCCTGTAACCTTCATGAGACACCAACGTTAAGAATGATGTAGATATTATAACAATTTCCTTTATTCATATCCCCAAAACTGCACTGTACATTAAAAACTTCTTAGTTGTAACTGAATTGTTTTTGTCTGGTTACTAAAGTTGTCGTCAAAGGGAAGCAGTGTATGTGGTTGCAATGCTGTATTTTTCATAATTTTTAAGAAATTGTTGGCCCTGTATCTACATTATTTTCACTCAGAAACTATATTTAAGAGCAACCAAAACTTTAAAAACTTACACTGTTTAGCTTTGGATGATTAAATAGCTTGCAATAAAGCAAACATACTGCACAGAAAGTGAAATTTAGTAGAGAGGATATAAAATTGTATTAATTTAGTCCCAAGTGAATACAACTGTAGTAGGCTAAACCAAGAGAAATTAAGGGTGTCAATTCAGCCCCAAAATAGTAATTTTTGCACTCATTATCTTGGATTTTAATGATATTTGTATATTACTTTACATATTAGAGAAACTGAAATCCTCCAATTATTAGAGCTAGCTGACCTTTGGTTGCTGAGATATAAAGTCACAAAGTTGTGAACTTGGACCTTTTTATTGAACCACTGGCCAATTTCAATTTGCCATTGCTACGTAACTAATGAAGCTAGAGTGCTGAATTTGGTGTCATTGAAAGCTCTTGAGTAGCTCTTTCTGCTACCATCCATATAAAAAATATATATAATAAAAACTAAAAAAGTTCTCTATAACCTTAACTTTTGACCTTGAATAAAAAAAGCATACCATCTGCATTTTATTCAAGATTTTGTATGTATACACATACTCTCAGGCAGGTGGAACATGCATTGAAAAGCTTAGGATTGGCCAGTGAATGGTATGATAATGGTTATTTTAAACTAATGCTATAATGAAATTTTTTTAACTGAAATGTCAAATTAATCTAATATCCAGGTACTGTACCTAGTAATACTATATACCGCTACCTACTTAGATCAATATTAACATTTCATTATTATTGCACAGAACCATACACATATGATCCAATCTGACTCAGCAGCTGTATGCTCACACCTCGCTAGATATGTTGATTCAACAGCCACATCTAAAAAACATTAATTGACCACCTTGCAAGCTGCATCCTGGCAAATTGGCAGTTGCACATAGTCCTTTCTGTGATGATGGTCTGTGTTGTAAACAAGAGTATGTGTACAATATAATTCAAAATACTGTATGCCAAAAAATAATGCAAGTCTGCATTTCAAATGAAAGTACGAAATGTTTTATTTCTATTATGTGATCTTATACAATTTGAACCATTTTTATGTATCACATCAGGGTTTTTCACAAAATATAAATCAGATATATTCATTCATAGTATGTATTAAACAACTAAATTTCCAAGAGTACAAAATTATAAGAAATACAAAGACAATACAGTTCAAAGTAAATTAATCTCTGATACTTAATTGATACATAATAGATCAATCATGAGTGATCAGTAGGAAAAAATCAGCATTTTTTTTGCTCGCTTCTTATGCTGCATTTCTTCCAAGCCTTCTCATTTCAGAGAACAGCAGTAGTCTGCCACCATGTTGACATCCCACCTTCCTTGGTATCTTTTTCCCATAGTCTTGATATCCTGGTGGAACCTTTCCCCTTATTCCTCAGTCACACTACCCAAGTTTTCAGGAAAATAGTCCAAATGCGAGTGAAGGAAGTGAACCTTTAGATTTGTGTTGTGGCCTAGCTTTTCAAATATACAGCATGTCCCAAAGAAATGTATACCCACTTTGTTCGATAATACCAGCTATGAGGATAATAAATATATTACTTTTTATATGTTTTGTAATAAAGAATTTTCTCCTGAATCTAAATATGTAATTATTTTTATTAAAAATTGAAAAACAAAAACGTTACAGATGTTTAAATTATAATTATTATTTTCGAGACTTCATGTGTGATATTTTCTAATATTTTAACCGACTGTTTTGATATACTTATGTTTAGTGTTGATATTGAAGCATAAATGTTGTAATTATTAGTTAATTCAAAAAATTTACAAATTCCATGGTTAAATGACACTTTATCTAAGATGTTCGACGTCTTCCAGAACGTTGTTTTTGTAAGTTTTGCACAGTGCCGTCGGTTTCAAACTTCTCGTATACGTGCAATTGTAATCTGCGTTGGTGGTTCCGTTTCAAATTCCCGTCTCCACTGTCTTTGGACTTCTTTTATGTTTTCTGATTTCAAGTACCACTTTAATACAAACTTACGTTGGTCGAATGTTAGTCTTAAGTTGGCCATTTTTAAGGGCAATTCTCACTTACAATAGAAAAGAACAAACGTCGCAGTTATAAGATGTTAGATAAGGTTAGAGCAAAACTGTAGTCTTGCCTAATTAGAACTCAACGAAATGGCTGGGCTAAGCTAGGCACTAAACATAAGTATCTCAAAACAGTCGGTTAAAAGGCAGGCCAGGCCATAAAAAAAAATTAGAAAATATCGCACATGAAGTCTCAAAAATAATAATTCTAATTTAAACATCTGTAACTTTTTTGTTCTTCAATTTTTAATAAAAATAATTACATATTTAGATTCAGGAGAAAATTCTTTATTAAAAAACATATAAACAGTAATATATTTATTATCCTCATAGCTGGTATTATCGAACAAAGTGGTTATACATTTCTTTGGGACACGCTGTATATATGTAATATGCCTTTTCCTCAGGTTTGGGCAAGTCTGGATGACATGGATTACTCGAGAGAGGGTATTAATTAAGTACTCCTGGATGCAGAATGATGTTTCAATGTTCATAATCCTACACTTGAAGAGCACTTTGTGGATCTGATATTTTCTTTTTCCCAGTTATCAAAGTCCAAAGAGAAAAGAAACACAATGGCTAATATGACTTTTAATTTGAATTTAGGCAAGTTGAAATTTAGTCAGTATAGTGAATCAAATGTTTCTTTTAAACAGAATTAAGAGAGTTATAATAAAAGTTCATAGATAAAGAACAAGCAATCCTTAAATGAAAAATTAATCTAGTTACATGATAAATATTGCTGGATTCTACCGCCTTTCCTATCCTATGGTCAGAACTCACTCAGCCAAATTTCTGATAAAACCCAATTTCCTCAAAAGCTATATCTTTAATGAGCAGATTTATCCTACTAATTCCACTCAGAGATCATCTGGCGCAACCCAGCCTGTCTTCAATCTGTGTCTCCAGGCTTGGACTCCTCCTCATATATGGTGGAATCAGATTTTCTCTTACATCAGAAACTCAGCTAAGGAGGTGAGATGCATAAGCGAATGAGGATTTCAGGGCAAAAGCATGTGTGGCATCCAGCAGACTGAGGCTTCTCATGTGAACCTATGTTTGCTATAGAACATGAGAAGAGTGCAGAAGTCTCCAGGTTATGGGTGCTATGTGGGCAGCTGCTGGTAGTAAAATCTTGTTTAGGAGAATCCTGGTTCGAGAGTGGAATATCATTATACAGGGTGGGCCGTAAGTTTCCATACATAGGAAAAATTAAACGTTTGTTTTTATGTTTCAGATACCCTAAGAATATGCGTTTGACGAAAGAGCAACGAATTGAAATGTAAGATCTTGTTTACTGATGAAGCAAATTTTTACGTCAATGGAGAGGTTAATCGGCAAAACATACGTTATTGAAGTAATGCTAACCCTAACTGGCTGAGTCCGACGAAGATGCAAGGTGCCGGTAAAGTGATGGTGTGGACCGGGATATGGGGTGAAAGAATTATTGGACCAATTTTTGTCAGTGGAAATCTTAATGCCGAAAGGTATCTTAACATGTTGCAAGAAGAGATTTTCCCATCCCTGCTAAACGAGGAAGGTAACTTCCCAGTTTACTTCCAGCAAGATGGAGCTCCACCTCATTATGGTCTTCACGTGCGTCGGTATTTGGATCAGCAGTTTCCGAATGCTTGGATTGGTCGGCGTGGTCCTGTGGAGTGGCCTCCCAGATCCCCAGATCTCACCCCCCTTGATTTCTATCTTTGGGGCACTTGAAGGCCATGGTGTATCAGGAAAAGATACGAGACATAAATCATCTAAAGGAACGTATCACCAACGCCATTACAAGCATAACGTCAACTGTGCTAATGCGTGTTCATCAACAGTGGGGAACACGTATTGAAATGTGTTTTCAAAACAATGGCAACCATGTAGAGCATATTATATAAATAAAAATGGTTGTCCATAAAAAAAATGTTTATTTTTCCTATGTATGGAAACTTACGGCCCACCCTGTAGATGGATGGGTTCTTCAATTTCTTGTTCATGTATAACAGTTCCATCCAACCTTAAAAAAAAAATGTGCCAGGTTCATATCAGAAGGTTAGGCTCAGTAGAGAGTACTTTTAGGACATGGCATCAGGGTCAGATCATGTTAGATGTCTGAGGATTTCTTATGGAGTACTCTCCAAAAATTTAAAACAACAACAGTTAGAATGCCAGCATTTTGCATAACTAAAATTCTGTCATGTCACATAAAAGTATAAATGAATATGGCAATTTAAAAGTATTTCACATATGAAAATTCACTCATGAATTCTGGCAGCAGACAAAAGCAATTGCTAAACTACTAAATTGTTAAATTTAAAATTCACTTAATTTACATTGGTAAATTTAAAATTAAAACATACTTTATCTACCGTATTTTATGCCTCATAAGACGCTACAAGTGGTAAGACACCCTATATTTAGCAAAGAATATTTAGGAAAAAATACTTCGAAGATTTATCAGCCCGACAAAAAATATATTCCCATAACTTTATTAAAAGAACATTAAACAAAACAATAACATACGAGCCATGAAGTGATTTTTGGAGACATTTTTCAGGAAAAAAGTACCGTCTTGTGAGTCGTAAAATATGGTATTTCACAAAATATATTTAGTAATTTTAATTCATTAAAATAAATTACATACAGTAAATAATTAATGCAGCATTGTGTGTGTGTGTGTGTGTGTGTGATATATATATATATATATATATATATATATATTGAAAATTATTTCACGAAGGTAACACGTGAAAAATATTTATGATGAATAAAACCACGAAGGAAAGGAAACACAAAATGGTGCTCAAGCGCTTTCGTCTAATGACATCCTCAGGAACACTGAAGTATATAAAAAGGTTAAGCCTATATATAGGTTACAGAAAGAAAAAAAGAAAAATAAATAACATACATACACACACACACACATATACATATATATATATATATACATACATATCTATATATACAAATACATACATACATACATATATATACAATAAACAGAGAAGTAAAAATAATAAAAAATTAAAAATTAAAACCTTAAAGGATTACCAATGAGGCGTACAGATTGTAAGGAAAAATATCGATTTTTAGCACAAGATCAAATGGATTATAAAGATACAAATTTATACTGGGACTCTGCCGGGTTTTAACACAATGCTGCCTATGGTCAGGTTTCGATATATACGGTATATAAAAAAAAATAAAATAAAATGCAAATTAAAAGTTAATCGATTTTTAGCACAAGATCAAATGGATTATAAAAATACAAATTTATACTAGAACTCTGTCTGGGTTTTAACACATTTCTGCCTATGGTCAGGTTTCGATATATATAAAAAAAAATAAAATGCAAATTAAAAGTTAATAAAGTAGAAGACAAGTTTACCAAAGATTTAATGTTTTACACTTCTTATCTAAGTCTGCTTTAAAGGAATTCAACATAACAGGATCGAGTTGAAAAAGACCTTTGCTTATGTTGAAGTTATTTGAAAGTTGGATAATGGCAGACTCAAGAATATTTCTATTAACAATGTGGCTTGAATGGAATAAAACTGAAGCATTATTCCAATCAATACAGTGGGCTAACTCTGACAAATGAACAAAAATGGCACTGGACAACTGTCCTGTTCTAACGGAATATTGATGCTGTTTTATACGTGTGTGCAAATCCTTTCCCGTCTGACAAACTTTCTATCGTGTCAATATTAACACTCGTACTTTGTCAAAAAATATTTTAGTACTTCCATTTTTCCCGGGCTTTTTAGGCATTGCTAATGTACTTAAACTTTTGGATATTAATGTAGTATTTTCATATAACAATATTGTGAAAAATATCATAGTAAAAAATAGCCCTACCAATAATTCAGGCATTATCTATAAAATTGGTTGTAAACAATGTGATTCCTTTTACATAGGTCAGACAGGAAAGGATTTGCACACACGTATAAAACAGCATCAATATTCCGTTAGAACAGGACAGTTGTCCAGTGCCCTTTTTGTTCATTTGTCAGAGTTAGCCCACTGTATTGATTGGAATAATGCTTCAGTTTTATTCCATTCAAGCAACATTGTTAATAGAAATATTCTTGAGTCTGCCATTATCCAACTTTCAAATAACTTCAACATAAGCAAAGGTCTTTTTCAACTCGATCCTGTTATGTTGAATTCCTTTAAAGCAGACTTAGATAAGAAGTGTAAAACATTAAATCTTTGGTAAACTTGTCTTCTACTTTATTAACTTTTAATTTGCATTTTTTTTTTTTTTATATATATCGAAACCTGACCATAGGCAGAAATGTGTTAAAACCCGGACAGAGTTCTAGTATAAATTTGTATTTTTATAATCCATTTGATCTTGTGCTAAAAATCGATTAACTTTTAATTTGCATTTTATTTTTTTATTTTTTTATATATATATCGAAACCTGACCATAGGCAGCATTGTGTTAAAACCCGGCAGAGTCCCAGTATAAATTTGTATCTTTATAATCCATTTGATCTTGTGCTAAAAATCGATATTTTTCCTTACAATCTGTACGCCTCATTGGTAATCCTTTAAGGTTTTAATTTTTAATTTTTTATTATTTTTACTTCTCTGTTTATTGTATATATATGTATGTATGTATGTATGTATGTATGTATTTGTATATATAGATATGTATGTATATATATATATATGTATCCCCGCAAGGGGGTTCTAAGCTCGTACTCTTGAGTGCTCTTTGTGCTCGTTTGTACGTGCTTGTTCCTGGAGGTTTCACCTGCGCCCTCCCGGCCCTAGCACCCAAGGATGATGGGGCTCGACCCTGCAGTCCTTGGTCTTTTTCCACTTCGACTGTCCCCTCCACCCTTTCTTTTTCCTCTGTCTTTCCTCTCACTTTTTCTTTGTTTTTCCGCTGAGATATGCCCTTTAAATAGAGGCGAATCGGTTCTTCCTGAACTAAAAAAAAAAAAAAAAAAATATATATATATGTATATTTGTGTGTGTGTATGTATGTTATTTATTTTTCTTTTTTTCTTTCTGTAACCTATATATAGGCTTAACCTTTTTATATACTTCAGTGTTCCTGAGGATGTCATTAGACGAAAGCGCTTGAGCACCATTTTGTGTTTCCTTTCCTTCGTGGTTTTATTCATCATATATATATATATATATATGATACACACAGACAATGCATAGAACAAAGAACTCTTCTGGGATAATTAAATCCATTATAGTCCGAATAAGTAATGGTACTTTTAGGACATGGCATCAGGGTCAGATCATGTTAGATGTCTGAGGATTTCTTATGGAGTACTCTCCAAAAATTTAAAACAACAACAGTTAGAATGCCAGCATTTTGCATAACTAAATTGTTAAATTTAAAATTCACTTAATTTACATTGGTAAATTTAAAATTAAAACATACTTTATCTACCGTATTTTATGCCTCATAAGACGCTACAAGTGGTAAGACGCACCCTATATTTAGCAAAGAATATTTAGGAAAAAATACTTCGAAGATTTATCAGCCTGACAAAAAATATATTCCCATAACTTTATTAAAAGAACATTAAACAAAACAATAACATACGAGCCATGAAGTGATTTTTGGAGACATTTTTCAGGAAAAAAGTACCGTCTTGTGAGGCGTAAAATATGGTATTTCACAAAATATATTTAGTAATTTTAATTCATTAAAATAAATTACATACAGTAAATAATACAAATCAGAAGGTAGTGACAACAATGCCTCCTTGGTGGGAGTGTTAAAATATTTAGAAGAGGAAGAGCCATTATTGTCCCAAAGTGATATGATGACAGCTAATTAATGCAGCATTGTGTGTGTGTGTATGTGTGTGTGTGTGTGTGTGTGATATATATATATATATATATATATATATATATAATATGATACACACAGACAATGCATAGAACAAAGAACTCTTCTGGGATAATTAAATCCATTATAGTCCGAATAAGTAATGGTACTTTTAGGACATGGCATCAGGGTCAGATCATGTTAGATGTCTGAGGATTTCTTATGGAGTACTCTCCAAAAATTTAAAACAACAACAGTTAGAATGCCAGCATTTTGCATAACTAAAATTCTGTCATGTCACATAAAAGTATAAATGAATACGGCAATTTAAAAGTATTTCACATATGAAAATTCACTCATGAATTCTGGCAGCAGACAAAAGCAATTGCTAAACTACTAAATTGTTAAATTTAAAATTCACTTAATTTACATTGGTAAATTTAAAATTAAAACATACTTTACCTACCGTATTTTATGCCTCATAAGACGCTACAAGTGGTAAGACGCACCCTATATTTAGCAAAGAATATTTAGGAAAAAATACTTCGAAGATTTATCAGCCTGACAAAAAATATATTCCCATAACTTTATTAAAAGAACATTAAACAAAACAATAACATACGAGCCATGAAGTGATTTTTGGAGACATTTTTCAGGAAAAAAGTACCGTCTTGTGAGGCGTAAAATATGGTATTTCACAAAATATATTTAGTAATTTTAATTCATTAAAATAAATTACATACAGTAAATAATACAAATCAGTATTTGACCAAGAATACATGTTTTCATTTATACAAGTTTTCCATTTAGTAAAGTGAAAGAAATACAGACATAGGATTTGGATCCTTTTGGCTCGTACAATATAATTTTAGGGATTAAATTATTTTAAGGGTCTAGTCTACTTTTTACCCTTTCAAAAATGAGGGATTTACACATTGAAGAGTTGTCTGTTGGCAAAGACAATTTAGTTAGGTCTGCACTGGTAAAGACTTCAGGAGGAAAATTAGAGAGACCTATACAAAAACTCTATGCTTTAGAAGTCAGCAAAAAAACAAAATCAAGATGAGGCATTTGGGTTACAGGCTCATGAAGAAGGCTTGGCTAAACTTGCAGAAGGTAGTGACAACAATGCCTCCTTGGTGGGAGTGTTAAAATATTTAGAAGAGGAAGAGCCATTATTGTCCCAAAGTGATATGATGACAGCTAATTAATGCAGCATTGTGTGTGTGTGTGTGTGTGTGTGTGTGTGTGTGTGTGTGTGATATATATATATATGATACACACAGACAATGCATAGAACAAAGAACTCTTCTGGGATAATTAAATCCATTATAGTCTGAATAGGTAATGGTAAATGACAAATACCATAGTTTTTCTTTTTCATGATGCTAGCCCGACGTGGGCAACGGGTCACTCGCAAAGAGATCCCATAAATATAGCTTCCCTCACCAGCTATCTGCAAAGCAGACAGGATCCAGCTTTGGGACATGGATCTAGGGTTTAAAGCAGCCTAGCCCTGCTACATTTAGAACCTCAATATAAGCAAAAGACTCGCTGCCTTCACGTCAGATTGAATACATCAAAGAAAAAGGGGTAACTATTATATTTTTAGCCAAAAAACAAAACTTAAACCTCAACTGGCAGAATTGAGCATCCACTTTTCAAGGCACATAACATGTCCGTTTCAAGATGGGAATGAACTCAGAATGGTCCCCTGAGTTTTTTATGATACACACAGACAGTGCATGGAACAAAGAACTCTTCTTTTGCTTATATTGAGGTTCTAAATGTAGCAGGGCTAGGCTGCTTTAAACCCTAGATCCATGTCCCAAAGCTGGATCCTGTGTGCTTTGCAGATAGCTGGTGAGGGAAGCTATATTTATGGGATCTCTTTGCGAGTGACCCGTTGCCCACGTCGGGCTAGCATCATGAAAAAGAAAAACTACGGTATTTGTCATTTACCATTACTTATTCGGACTATAATGGATTTAATTATCCCAGAAGAGTTCTTTGTTCCATGCACTGTCTGTGTGTATCATAAAAAACTCAAGGGACCATTCTGAGTTCATTCCCATATATATATACACACACACACACACACACACAGTGTTTCAGGAGGAAAAGTCAATACTTCAAGAGGTGACAGTATCAATCATTGTGAGAAAAAAGTTCATATGAACATGTGTCTAATTCTGAATAGTTACGGAGATAGAGCTGTTTGAATCTGATGCACACACAGCTCTTCCTCCCCCTTCCCTCCCCTATAACCTTGAACCATGTAAGCTGTAATGTAAGCATGTAACATAAACAAATCGACAGCTGACTGTTGTGAGTGACATTGTTTGGTGTTTGAAGCAGTGTTAAGAATGCCACACACCTTCACACATGCCAAATATGCAGATATGGTGTATGTCTACAGTTTTTGCGATGGAAGTGCAACAGCTGCTGTTGCACAATACCATCGACAGTTTCCAAACCACAGAATTCCGGATCGAAGTGTTTACCAGGGTTTTCAACACATTGCATGAGATTGGTACACTTCCCAGTGCTCATGTTTCATCTGAATGTGAAGGTCAACAAGA
Organism: Bathynomus jamesi; assembly: GCA_023014485.1. Taxonomy (NCBI): domain Eukaryota; kingdom Metazoa; phylum Arthropoda; class Malacostraca; order Isopoda; family Cirolanidae; genus Bathynomus; species Bathynomus jamesi. Next base: position 419,962 of record JAJOZX010000451.1, read on the forward strand.
TGTGGATGAAGTGGAAAACATTCTTCAGTTGGTAGAGCGTAGTCCTACTCCTAGCTCTCAAAGAATTTCTACATGTCTCAGTGTACCACACTTAAGAGTATGGCGAACATTACGTGAGGAAGGCTTGCATCTATATCATGTACAGCATGTACAACACCTTCAACCACGAGACACTGCCATGCAACTGGAATCTTTTCATTGGGTAAATGCTAATCGCCAATTGCTTCGATTAATACTGTTCACCGATGAAGCTACTTTCACCCGTGACAGTATCATCAACACTCGTAACTCTCATTGGTGGTCAGACAAAAATCCAAATGCCACTGTGGAAACAAATTTTCAACATCGCTTCTCTGCCAATGTGTGGTGTAGTATCATCGATGATCAGCTGATTGGCCCTGTTACTCTAGAGCAGTGGTCGGGGAACAGGGGTAAATTTAAAAATTTTGGGGGTAATGCGTGCGGTATGAGACACACCATATGCAACAATTTTAAGAGCAATTGGCTTGTTTTTGTTTACTTTGAAGTTTGGGGGTAATTTCATTTTACTCAAATAGATTTTTGGGTAATACCCAAAAAAGTTCCCCGACCCATGCTCTAGAGCAGTGTTTCCCAACCGGGGCCATATGGCTCCCTGGGGGCCATGGCACATTTGAAGGGGGCCACAGGAAAATGTTTAAGGTTCCTAAGGGGGCCATAAGCCAAAACCGGTTGGAACCACTGCTCTAGAGCATGGGTCGGGGAACCACATGCATTACCCCCAAAAGTTTTAAATGTACCCCATTTGGGGTAATTTACCCCTGTTCGCCAAACACTGCTCTAGAGAATCGCCTTACTGGACAAAGTTAGCTAGAATTTCTGCAAAATGAATTTGCCAGGACTATTGGAGGATGTTCCTTTGGCTACACGCGCTGGTATGTACTTTCAACATGACAGAGCTCCTCCACATTCTACCCATCTGGTGATGCAATACCTAAATCAAACTTTCCCTGGTCGATGGATCAGCAGTGGTGGTCCCATTCAATGGCCACCAAGGTCTCTAGACCCCTCTCTGTTAAATTATTGTTTGTGGGGGTGGATAAAAAGTCAAGTTTACAAAAGAAAGGTGGATACACTAGACAAATTGCTCACGCGCATTTTGGATGCTGCTGTTCGCATAAAGGAACATCAAGATCAACTCGGATGAACAACACGTGATCTTCGCACATGAGTTGCAAAGTGCATTGAGGTTGATGGTGGGATTTTCGAAAACATATTATAAACTAACAAATTTGTCATTTCTGTATCTGATACCATTCAAAATGCCAATGTTTAAACATTAAATGTTAGAAACAGTAATTGGTTTCTTTCATGATTACCATTAATAATGCTTTTGTATTTGTAGATTCAAACAGCTATATCTCCATAACCACTCAGAATTAGACACATGTTCATATGAACTTTTTTCTCACAATGACCGATACTATCACTTCCCGAAGTATTGACCTTTCCTCCTGAAACACCCTGTATATATATATATATATATATATATATATATATATATATATATACACAGGGTGTTTGAAAACTTTCTGTACAAATTGTAATGGGGGATAGGCAACACCAAGACAAACCCTTTTCGTCTATAAGTGTATGTCCGCTGACATCACCATTCGGCGCGAGAGGGTGCCGCTGCAATTGGCTAAAAGGTGAAGTGGGCTAGACTCGCGCTTGCCGCGGGCATTCTTAAATCGGACGTAGTACGCGTAACATGGAGCGCTTCACGACTGCTGAGATGGCTGACATGCATATGGTGTATGGGGGCTGCCAATGGAAATGGAAGAGCTGCTGTGAGGTTGTACCGACAGCGCTTCCCAAACAGACGTGTGCCAAACCACCAAATGTTTGCGCATTTGCATCGGCGAGAAACTGGAACATTCCATGCAAACATGCATGACACTGGTCGGGAGAGAAACGTGCGCACTCCTGACATGGAAGAAGAAATCCTACGGCGATTTGAGGACAATCCAAGCACAAGCACGCAAGGTGTTGCACGTATCCTCGGTGTGAACCACGACCTGGTCTGGAGAGTGTTGCACGAGCAGCAGTTACATCCGTTTCATCGTCAGAGTGCCCAGGCATTACAACCTCGGGATTACCCTCTTCGTGTGGAATTCGCACGCTGGTTTCTGCAGCAGACAGCGGTGCAGCCTAATTTTCCGGCTTATGTGCTGTTCTCAGATGAGGCCTGTTTCACACGTGAGGGTGTGTTTAACATGCACAATTCTCACGTGTGGGCGCACGCAAATCCACATGCTACACGGGTGCATGCTCATCAAGAACAGTTCGCCGTCAATGTTTGGGCAGGTATCATCCATGGCAAGTTGATTGGGCAGTACCTGCTGCCTGCCCGACTCGATGGGCGGGTTTATTGGATATTTCTTGAAGAAACGTTGCCAGAACTGCTGGAAGATGTTCCCGTGGCTATTCGTAGACGAATGTGGTTTCAACACGACGGGGCCCCAGCACACTCCAGCGACGATGTGCGGGATTATCTGAA